>CP141130.1:85564026-85724517 GCA_035236585.1 Warburgia ugandensis | reverse complement strand
CCACAGACCACTGAACCACAGACCACTGAACCACAGAACCCTAATACACAGACCACAGACCACAGACCACAGACCACTGAACCCTAACCACAGACCACTGAACCACAGACCACAGACCACAGACCACTGAACCAGACCACAGACCACAGACCACGGGCAGACCACTAACCACAGACCACTGAACCTGAACCACTGAACCCCTAACCACAGACCCTAACCACAGAACCCTGAACCACAGACCACTGACCACAGACCACAGAACCACAGACCCTGAACCACTGGTCCACAGACCACAGACCACAGACCACAGACCACAGACCACTGAACCACAGACCACTGAACCACAGACCACTGAACCACAGACCACAGACCACTGAACCACAGACCCTGAACCACAGACCACAGACCACAGACCACTGAACCCCTACAGACCACAGACCCTATTACAGACCACTGAACCATTTAGACCACTGAAGCCACAGACCCTAACCACAGACCACAGACCACAGACCACAGACCACTGAACCACAGACCACTGAACCACAGACCACAGACCACAGACCACTGAACCACAGACCACAGACCACAGAGCCACAGACCTAACCACAGACCACAGACCACTGAATACAGACCACAGACCACTTTGAACCTACAGACCACTGAACCACAGACCCACAGACCACAGACCACAGACCACAGACCCACTGAACCACAGACCACTAACCCTAGACCCCAGACCACAGACCACTAACCACAGACCACAGACCACAGACCACGAGACCACAGACCACAGACCCACAGACCACAGACAGACCACTGAACCACAGACCACAGACCACACAGACCACTGAACCACTGACCACAGACCACAGACCACAGACCCTGAACCACAGACCACAGACCACAGACCACTAACCCCAGACCACAGACCCTAGACCACAGACCACAGACCTGAACCACAGACCACGAACCACAGACCACAGACCACGAACCACAGACCCCTGAACCCTGAACCACGAGACCACAGAACCACAGACCACAGACCCTAACCACAGACCACAGACCGAGACCACAGACCCTGAACCACAGACCACAGACTTTAGACCACAGACCACAGAACCACAGACCACTGAACCTACAGACCACAGACCTAACCACAGAACCACTGAACCCTAACCACAGACCACTGAACCACAGACCACAGACCACAGACCACAGACCACAGACCTAGACCACAGAACCCTGAACCACAGACCACTAACCCCAGACCACAGACCACAGACCACTAACCACAGACCCTGAACCACAGACCACGAGACCACAGACCCCAGACCACTGAACCACAGACCACAGACCACGAGACCACAGACCACAGACCCCTAACCTGAACCACAGACCACAGACCCTAGACCACAGACCCCAGACCACTGAACCACAGACCACACAGACCACACAGACCACAGACACTGAACCACAGAACCACAGACCACAGACCACAGACCACAGACCCCAGACCACAGACCACAGACCACAGACCACAGACCATTTGAACCACAGACCATTTGGATACAGACCACAGACCACTGAACCACAGAACCACAGACCCCAGACCACTAACCACAGACCACAGACCACTGAACCACAGACCCTAACCACAGACCCTAGACCCCAGACCACAGACCACTGAACCACAGACCACAGACCACAGACCACAGACCACTGAACCACAGACCACGAGACCACAGACCCACAGACCACACAGACCACTAACCACAGACCACAGACCACTAGACCACAGACCTGAGACCACAGACCACAGAACCCTACAGACCACAGAACCACAGACCACAGACCACAGACCACAGACCCCTAACCCTTTAGACCTGAACCCCAGACCCCTAATACAGACCACAGACCACAGACCACAGACCCTAACAGACCACAGACCACTGAACCCCTAACCACTGGAACCCTAGACCACAGACCACGAACCACGGAACCCTGACCACAGACCACTGAACCACAGACCACAGACCACTAACCACAGACCACAGACCACAGACCACTGTCCCCAGACCACAGACCACAGACCACGAACCCTAGACCACAGACCACACAGACCACAGAACCCTAGACCGAGACCCTGAACCACAGACCACAGACCACTGAACCACAGACCACAGACCTAGACCACAGACCACTAACCACAGACCACGAACCACAGACCACAGACCACAGAACCACTGAACCACAGACCCTAGCAATACAGACCACTGAACCACACAGACCACAGACCACTGAACCCCAGACCCTAACCAGACCACGAACCACAGACCACAGAACCACAGGAACCACACAGACCACTGAACCACACAGACCACAGACCACAGACCCTGAACCACAGACCCTGAACCACAGACCACTGAACCACGAGACCACAGACCACCCAGACCACTGAGACCACAGACCACAAGACCACAGAACCCACAGACCACAGACCACAGACCCAGACCACAGACCACAGACCCTAACCTGAACCACAGACCACAGACCACAGACCACAGACCACAGACCCTAACCACAGACCACAGAACCACAGACCACGAGAACCACAGACCACAGACCACACTAGACCACAGACCACAGACCACCACAAGACCACAGACCACAGAACCACAGACCACAGACCCACAGACCACTGAACCACAGACCACAGACCACGAACCACAGACCACTGAACCACAGACCACAGACCCTAACCACAGACCACAGACCACAGACCACAGACCCTAACCTGAACCACAGACCACAGACCACAGACCCTAACCACTGAACCACAGACCACAGACCACAGAACCACAGACCACAGACCACTGAACCACAGACCACGAGACCCTGAACCACTGAGACCACAGACCACAGACCCTAACCACACAGACCACTGAACCACAGAACCACAGACCACAGACCACAGAACCCCCAGACCCACAGACCACAGACCACAAGACCACTGAGACCACAGACCACAGACCCCACAGACCACACGAGACCACAGACCACTAACCACTGAGACCACAGACCACAGAACCACAGACCACAGACCCTAACCACAGACCACAGACCCTAACCTGAACCCTGAACCACAGACCACAGACCACAGACCACACAGACCACACGAACCACAGACCACAGACCTAACCACAGACCACTGAACCACGAACCCTAACCACTGAACCTGAGACCACAGACCACTGGAGCCTAACCACAGACCACAGACCACAGACCACAGAACCCTGAACCACTGAACCACAGACCACAGACCACAGACCACAGACCCTAACCACTGACCACAGACCACGAGACCCAGACCACACAGACCACAGACCACACAGACCACTGAACCACAGACCACAGACCACTGAACCACAGAACCTAGACCACAGACCACAGACCACCAGACCCTACGAACCACGAGACCACAGACCACGAGACCACAGACCCTGAACCTGAGACCCACAGACCACAGACCACAGACCACAGACCCCTAACCTGAACCCACAGACCACAGACCACAGACCACACAGAACCACTGAGACCACAGAACCACAGACTACAGACCACGAGACCACAGAACCACACAGACCCCAGACCACAGACTTCCCCAGACCACGAACCGGGAACCACACAGACCACGAGAACCACTGAACCACAGACCCCCAGACCTACAACCCTGAGACCACCAGACCACAGACCACTGAACCACAGACCACGAACCACAGAACCACAGACCACAAGACCACTGAACCCCAGACCACAGACCCACTGAACCACAGACCACGAGACCACAGACCCCAGACCACTGAGACCACAGACCACAGACCACAGACCACACAGAACCACAGACCACAGACCACAGACCACAGACCTACTGAACCACAGACCACTGAACCACTGAACCACAGACCACACAGACCACAGACCACACAGACCCTGAACCCCAGACCACAGACCACAGACCACAGACCACAGACTAGACCACAGACCACAGACCCTAACCCACAGACCACAGACCACGAGACCACACTGAACCACTGAGACCACAGACCACAGACCCACACTGAGACCCTAGCCACAGACCACTGAACCACAGACCACTGAGACCACAGACCACAGACCACAGACCACAGACCCACTGACTCACAGACCCCAGACCACTGGACCACAGACCACAGACCACAGACCACAGACCACAGACCCCGAGACCACAGACCACAGACCCACAGAACCACAGACCACAGACCACTGAACCCTGACCACTAGACCACAGACCACAGAACCCACAGACCACAGACCACAGACCACAGACCCTAACCACGAGACCACGAGACCACAGACCACTGAACCACAGACCACAGACCACAGACCACAGAACCACAGACCCACGAGACCACAGACCACACGACCACAGAACCACAAGACCACAGACCACAGACCACAGAACCACAGACCACAGACCACAGACCACAGACAGACCACAGAACCACAGACCACTGAACCACAGACCACAGACCACAGACCACTGACCACAGACCACAGACCACCTAGACCACAGACCACTAGACCACAGACCACAGACCACTGAACCACGAGACCACAGACCACAGAACCCTAACCACAGACCACAGACCACTGGACCACTAGACCACACAGACCACAGACCACAGACCCCCAACCCACAGACCACAGACCACAGACCACGAGACCACTGAAGACCACAGACCCACAGACCACTAACCACAGACCACAGACCACAGAACCACAGACCCTAACCAGACCACAGACCCTGAACCACAGACCACAGACCACGAGACCACAGACCACGAGACCCTACGAGACCACAGACCCTACCTACAGAACCACTGAACCACAGACCACAGACCACAGACCACAGACCACAGAACCACTGAACCACAGAACCACTGAACCACAGACCGAGAACCACACAGACCTAACCACAGACCACGAGACCACTGAGACCACACAGACCACAGAACCACAGACCACAGAACCACAGACCCTAACCACAGACCACAGATTCCACAGACCACAGACCACTAACCACACAGACCACAAGACCACAGACCACAGACCACAGACCACAGACCACAGAACCCCAGACCACAGACCCTAGACCACTGAACCACAGACCACAGACCACAGATTCCCCGAGACCACAGAACCCACAGACCACTGAGACCACAGACCACGAGACCACACAGACCCTAACCCTGAGACCACAGACCACAGACCACACAGACCACAGACCACAGAACCACAGACCACAGACCCACTAGACCAACCTGAACCACAGACCACAGACCACAGACCACAGACCACAGACCACAGACCACAGACCACAGACCCTAACCCTGAGACCACAGACCCTAGACCACAGACCACAGACCACAGACCACAGACCACAGAACCACAGACCACAGACCACAGACCACAGAACCACAGACCACGAGACCACAGACCACAGACCACAGAACCACAGACCACAGACCACAGAACCACAGACCACAGAACCACTGAACCACAGACCACACAGACCACCCAGACCACTGAACCACAGAACCACAGACCCCAGACCACAGACCTGAGACCCTGAACCACAGACCACAGACCACAGACCACAGACCACCAGACCACCAGACCACAGACCACTGAAGACCACAGAACCCTTTGAACCACTGAGACCACGGAACTACTGAACCCCTAACTGAGACCACAGACCCTGAACCACAGACCACAGACCACAGACCTGAACCACAGACCACAGACCCACTGAGACCACAGACCACGAACCACATGACCACTGACCACAGACCCTGAATTTCAGACCACAGACCTATTTCTGGAACCACAGGGACCTGGACCACAGACCACAAACCATTTCCTTGAACCACAGATTTCCACTTTGAGACCACTGGACCACAGACCATTTCACGAGGGCTACCACAGACCACAGACCACAGACCACAGACCACAGACCACAGACCTAACCCTGAACCACAGACCACAGACCGAGACAGACCACAGACCACAGACCCTGGGCAGACCACAGACCACAGACCACAGACCACTGAACCACAGACCACAGACCACAGACCACAGACCACTAACCACTGAACCACAGACCCCTAACCACAGACCACAAGACCACAGACCACAGACCACCAGACCACAGACCACAGACCACTGAACCCTGACCACAGACCACAAGACCTGAACCCTAGTTACAGAACCACAGACCCCAGACCACAGAACCCTAAGACCACAAGACCACAGACCCACAGACCACTGAGACCACAGAACCACAGAACCACAGACCCTAACCACAGACCCCAGACCACTAACCACAGACCACGGAACCCAGACCCTGAACCACAAGACCACAGACAGACCACACAGACCACCAGACCACAGACACACAGACCACAGACCTGAACCTTTGACCCACAGACCACGAGACCACAGACCACAGACCACAGAACCCTGAACCACAGACCACAGACCACACAGACCACAGACCACTGAACCCTAGACCACAGACCACAGACCCTAAACCACAGGGAACCACAGACCCTATTCAGGAAACCACAGACCACAGACCACAAACCACAGACCACAGACCACGAGACCACAGACCACACAGACCACAGACCACAGAACCCACAGACCACAGACCCTAACCACAGACCACAGACCACAGACCACAGACCACTGAATCCACAGAACCACTGAACCACAGACCACAGACCACAGACCACAGAACCCTAACCACAGACCACAGACCCCTAACCAACCACAGACCACAGACCACAGACCACTGAACCCTGAACCACAGACCACAGACCACAGACCACTAGACCACTGAACCACAGACCACAACCACAGACCACACAGACCACGAACCACAGAACCGAACCACCGAACCACTGAACCTATCTAGTCCACAGACCACTGAACCACACAGACCACAGACCCTGAACCACTGAACCACAGACCACAGACCACAGACCACAGACCCTGAACCACAGACCCTAACCCCCAGACCACTGAACCCACAAACCACAGACCACCCAGACCACAGACCACAGACCACAGACCACAGACCCACTTTGAACCACAGACCACAGAACCACAGAACCACAGACCACTAACCTGAACCATTTGAACCACAGACCACAGACCACCACTGAACCAGAACCACAGACCACAGAACCACAGAACCACCCAGACCACGAGACCACGAGAACCATTTGAGACCACAGAACCCCACAGAACCACAGACCACTGAACCCTGAACCACAGACCACAGACCACAGACCCCTAACCCTACAGACCACTGAACCACAGACCATTTGAGACCACAGACCACAGACCACAGAACCACGAGACCACACGAACCCTGAACCCTAACCACACAGACCACAGACCCTAACCACGAACCACCAGACCACACAGACCACAGACAGACCATTTTTTGAACCCCCCACAGACCACAGACCCTAATACTTTGAGACCACAGAACCACAAGACCACTGAACCCTAGACCACAGACCATTTGGAGACCACAGACCACAGACCACCAGACCACAGACCACAGACCCTAACCACAGACCACAGACCACAGACCACAGACCACAGACCCTGAACCACAGACCACAGACCACAGAACCACAGACCACTGAACCACACAGACCCTAGACCCCAGACCACAGACCACAGACCACAGACCACAGACCACCAGACCTAGACCACAGACCACTAACCACAGACCACACTTTGACCACTGAACCACCCCAGACCACAGACCACGAACCACAGACCACAGACCCTAACCACTGAACCCTGAACCACAGAACCACAGAACCACAGAACCCTGAACCACAGACCACTGAACCACAGACCACACAGACCACTGACCACAGACCCTGAACCACTGACCACAGACCTAACAGACCACAGACCACAGACCACAGACCACAGACCACAGAGCCACAGACCCTGAGACCACGAGACCACATTTTTTGACCACGGACCACGGAACCTAACTTTGAACCACAGACCACGAGACCACACAGACCACAGACCCTGAACCACTATACAGACCACGAGACCACAGAACCACTTTGAACCACTTTGAGACCACAGACCACAGACCACAGAACCCACACAGACCACAGACCTAGACCTAGACCACAGACCACAGACCACGAGACCACAGACCATTTAAGACCCTGAACCACTAGACCACAGACCACACAGACCTAACAGAGACCACAGACCACAATAGACCCACAGACCACAGAACCACAAGACCACTGAACCACAGAACCACTGAGACCACGAGACCACTGAACCACAGACCACTGAGACCACAGACCACTAGACCACAGACCACAGACCACAGACTACACAGAATTCCACAGACCACAGACCACTGAACCACAGACCACAGAACCACGAGACCACAGACCACAGACCCTAACCACAGACCACTGAAGACCACTGAACCACAGACCACAGACCACAGAACCACAGACCACAGACCACAGACCCACAGACCACAGACCACAGACCACAGACCACAGACCACACAGACCACAGACCACAGACCACTGAACCACAGACCACAGACCACAGACCACAGACCACAGACCACAAGACCACAGACCCTGAACCACAGACCACTGACCACAGACCACAGACCACAGACCACAGACCACAGACCTAGACCACAGACCACAGACCACTAACCACTTTTGACCACACAGACCACAGACCACAGACCACAGACCATTTTTTTTAGAACCACTGAACCACAGACCACTAACCACAGACCACAGACCACAGACCACAGATTCCCAGACCACTGAACCACAGACCACAGACCTAACCACAGTACCACAGAACCACAGAACCACAGACCACAGACCACAGACCTTTGAACCACAGACCACAGACCACTGAACCACAGACCACAGACCCTAACCACAGAACCATTTTTTTTAGACCACTGAACCACGAGACCACGAGACCACGAGACCCACAGACCACTGAACCTACAGACCACGAGACCACAGAACCCTGAGACCACAGACCACAGAACCACGAGACCACAGACCACAGACCCACAGACCACAGACCACAGACCACTGAGACCACAGACCACAGACCACAGACCCCACAGACCCCAGACCACCTGAGACCCACAGACCACTGAACCACGAGACCCTAGACCACAGACCCTAACCACGAGACCACTGAACCTACACTGACCACAGAACCACAGACCACAGACCACTGAGACCTGAACCACAGACCACAAGACCACAGACCACTGAACCACTGAACCACAGACCACAGAACCACAGACCACTGAACCACAGACCACAGACCCCAGACCACAGACCACGAACCACAGACCACTGAACCACAGACCACAGACCACAGACCACAGACCACACAGACCACAGACCACAGACCACTGAACCACGAGACCACAGACCCTAACCTGAGACCACAGACCACTGAACCACAGACCCACAGACCACAGAACCACAGACCACAGACCACAGACCCTAACCACAAGACCACAGACCACAGAACCCACAGACCACGAGACCACCGAGACCACATTTGAGACCACTAGACCACTGAACCACCCAGACCATTTAAGACCACAGAACCACAGAACCCTGAACCACAGACCACAGACCACCGAGACCACTGAGACCACTGACCACAGACCACAGACCACTGAGACCACAGACCACAGACCCCCAGACCACACAGACCACACAGACCTACAGACCACAGACCACAGAACCACAGACCACGAAAAGACCACAGACCCTAACCCACAGACCTAACCACAGAACCACAGACCACGAAGAACCACTGAACCACAGACCCTGAGACCACTGAGACCACTGAACCACAGACCACAGACCACAGACCACTGAAGACCACTAACCACGAGACCACTGAACCCACAGAACCACTGACCACAGAACCACAGAACCTAACTGAACTAACTTTAGACCACAGAACCTGGGCCTGAACCACAGAACCACTGACCCCCAACCACAGAACCGAGACCACAGATACAGACCCCTAACCCCAACCCAGACCACAGACCACAGACCACAGACCACTTTGAACCACAGACCCACAGACCACCTAACCCTAAAAGACCACAGAACCCTAGACCTGAGACCACAGACCACGAGAACCTAACCATTTGAACCCTGAACCACGAGACCACGAGACCACAGACCTAACCACAGACCACAGACCACACAGAACCACAGACCACAGACCACGGAAGACCACAGACCTACAGAACCCTGAACCACAGAACCACAGACCCACAGACCACCTTTGAACCACAGACCACTGAATTTGAACCTTTGATACTGAGACCACTGAACCACAGACCACAGACCACAGACCACGAGACCACTGAACCACAGAACCACAGACCCTAACCACTAGACTCCACAGAACCCCAGACCACAGAACCACAGACCACAGACCACAGACCACCACTGAACCACAGACCACAGACAGACAAAGGAACCTAACCACAGACCACGAGACCACAGACCACTACAGACCACAGAACCACAGACACTTTGAGACCACTGACAGACCACTTTGAGACTTCACAGACCACTGAGACCACAGACCTATACAGACCACTGAACCTGAACCACAGACCACAGACCACTGAACCACAGAACCACAAGACCACTGGAACCACTGGAACCCACTAGACACACGAACCACAGACCACAGACCACTGAACCACTGGAGCCACTGAGACCCTGAGACCACAGACCCTGGACTAGACCCTAACCACGGACCACGGACCCTTTGGACCACTGAACCACTGAACCACAGACCCTAACCCTGAGACCACCAGAACCACAGACCACAGACCACGAGACCCTGGATACAGACCACAGACCCTAGGAAGACAGACCACAGACCACAGACCACTGAACCACTGAACCACAGACCCTAACCACGAGACCACAGACCACAGACCACGAGACCTACTGAACCACAGACCCTAACCTAGAGGACAGCCACTGAACCACCTGGACCACAGGAACCACGAACCCTGAACCACTGAGACCACGGACCACTGAGACCACAGACCACGAGACCACAGACCACAGGACCACAGACCTGAGACCACGAGACCACTTTGAGACCACGAGACCACCCCCCGAGGACCACTTTGACCACAGACCACGAACCACAGACCACAGACCACTGGACCACAGGACCACTGAACCCTAACCCTGAACCACTGACCACGAGACCCTAACCACGAGACCACAGACCACAGACCACAACCACTGAGACCACAGACCACAAGACCACAGACCACACAGACCACGAGACCACACTTTGAGACCACTGAACCCTTTGAACCTGAGACCACAGACCACTGAGACCACAGACCACAGACCTGGACTGGACCACAGACCACAGACCACAGACCACTGAACCATTTGAGACCACAGACCACAGAACCACAGGAGCCACTGAACCATTTGAACCAGACCACTGAACCACAGACCACAGACCACAGACCACAGACCACAGACCACAGACCACTGAGACCACAGACCACAGACCATTTTGAATTTTGAACCACTGACCATTTGGACCATTTGGACCACAGACCACCGGGACCACAGACCACAGACCACGGACCACAGGTTCTGAACCACTGGTTTCTGGACCACAGACCACAGACCACAGACCACTGAGGACCACAGACCCTAACACTGAGACCACAGACCACAGACCACAGACCTGAACCACAGACCACTGGACCACAGAACCACAGACCACCTGAACCCTACAGACCACAGACAGACAAAGTTGAACCACTGAACCACAGACCACGAACCACAGACCTGAACCCACTGAACCACTGAACCACAGACCCTAACCCTGAACCACAATTTGAACCTAACCTGGACCCACAGACCACCTGGCCTAACCACAGACCACTTGAACCACAGACCACAGACCACGGGAACCCCTAACCACAGACCACAGACCACAGACCCCAGACCACAGAACCACGAACCACTGACCACCACAGACCACTGAACCACAGACCACTGGAGACCACGGGACCACGAGACCACAGACCACGAGACCACGAGACCACGAGACCACTGAGACCACGAGACCACAGACCCTAACCACGAGACCACACAGACCACTGCTGAGACCACGAGACCACGAGACCACGAGACCACGAGACCACGAGACCACTGAACCCTGAACCCACAGACCACTGAGACCACAGACCACTGAACCACAGGTCCCACTAGACCACTTTGAGACCCACAGACCACAGACCACGAGACCACAGACAGACACTGAGACCCTACAGAACCACGAGACCACTGAGACCACTGACCACCCCCCAGACCACAGACCACTGACCACAGACCACAGACCACAGACCTATACCACAGACCACTGAGACCACTTGAACCACAGACCACAGACCACCAGACCACAGACCACTGAGACCACAGACCACAGACCCCTGAACCACTGAACCACACAGACCACTAACCACAGACCACAGACCACTGACCCCAACCACAGACCACCAGACCCAGACCCACGAGACCACAGAACCTGGAACCCTAGAACCACAGACCACAGAACCCACCCCAGAACACAGACCACAGACCACTGAACCCTAGAGACCACAAGACCACAGACCACTGAACCACAGAACCACTGAACCACAGAACCACAGACCACAAGACCTAACCCACTTTAGACCACTTTGAGAACCCACTAACCTAGACCACAGACCACAGACCACTTTTTGACCACAGACCACAGACCACAGACCACAGACCCTAACCACAGACCACAGAACCACAGACCACACAGACCACAGACCCTAACCATTTTGAACCACTGAACCACAGACCACACAGACCACGAGACCACAGACCACCTTTGAGACCACAAGACCCCTGAACCACAGACCACAGAACCCACACAGACCACGAGACCACTGAACCACAGACCACAGACCACAGAACCACTGAACCACTGAACCACAGACCACAGACCACTGAACCACAGACCACGAGAACCACTGAACCACACGAACCACTGAGCCACAGACCACAGACCACTGAACCACAGACCACTGAACCACTTTGAGGAACCACTGAACCACAGACCACAGAACCACAGACCACTTTGGACCACTGAACCACAGACCACAGACCACTGAACCCACAGACCACTGTGATTTCCACGGAGACCACAGACCACAGACCACAGACCACCACAGACCTGAACCACAGACCACAGACCCACTTTGACCACACAGACCACAGACCACTGAACCCACAGACCTACAAGACCTGATACAGACCACAGAACCACTGAACCTGAACCTACAGACCACGAGACCACTGACCACCCAGACCACAGACCACAGACCACACAGACCACAGACCACTGAACCCTGAACCACACAGACCACAGACCACAGACCACTGAACCACAGACCACAGAACCACAGAACCACAGACCACAGACCCTAACACAGACCACAGACCACCCCCAGACCACTGAACCACAGACCACTGAACCACAGAACCACGACTGAATACACTGAGACACACAGAACCACTGAACCCACAGACCACAGACCACAAGACCCTAGACCACAAACCACTGAACCCTACAACCTGAGACCACAGACCACAGAACCACAGACCACTGAACCACAGAACCACACAGACCCTGAACCACAGACCACTGGCAGACCACAGACCACCCTGACCACAGACCTGAACCACAGACCACAGACACAAGACACAGGACCTGAGACCACTGAACCACAGACCACAGACCCTTTGAACCTAGACCCACAGACCACATGAACCTGAACCTAGACCACTGACCCCTAACCACAGACCACTGGAACCCACAAGACCACAGGACCGGAGACCACTGAACCACTGAACCACAGACCTGAGACCTACTGAGACCACAGACCACAGACCTGAACCCTGACCACTGAACCACAGACCACTGAACCACAGACCTAACCAGACCACGAGACCACTGAACCACAGACCACAGACACGGAGACCTATACAGACCACTTTTGGACACCTACTGAGACCACAGACCACAGACCACAGACCACTGAACCCTAGACCACAGACCACTGAACCACAGACCACAGACCACAGACCACAGACCACAGACCACAGACCACAGACCACAGACCACTGAACCACACAGACCACAGACCACAGACCACTGAGACCACTGACCACAGACCACGAGACCACAGACCACAGACCACAGACCACTGAACCCACTGAACCACAGACCACAGACCACAGACCACAGACCACACAGACCACAGACCACAGACCCACACAGACCACAGACCACAGACCACAGACCACAGACCACAGACCCCAGACCACAGACCACAGACCACAGACCTGAACCACAGACCACAGACCACAGACCACAGACCACAGACCACAGACCACAGACCACAGACCACAGACCACAGACCACAGACCACAGACCACACTGAACCACAGACCACAGACCACAGACCACAGACCACACAGACCACAGACCACTGAACCACAGACCACAGACCACAGACCACAGACCACAGACCACAGACCACAGACCACAGACCACAGACCACAGACCCTAGACCACAGACCACAGACCACAGACCACAGACCACTGAACCACAGACCACAGACCCCGAACCACAGACCACAGACCACAGACCACAGACCACAGACCACAGACCACAGACCACTGAACCACAGACCACAGACCACAGAACCCTAACCACAGACCACAGACCACAGACCACAGACCACAGACCACAGACCACGGACCACAGACCACAGACCACTGACCACAGACCACTGAACCACAGACCCTAAGCCACAGACCACAGACCACTGACCACAGACCACGAACCACATGGACCACAGACCACGGACCACAGACCACTGAACCACAGACCACGGAACCACTTTGAGACCACGAGACCACAGACCACAGACCACCCTGAACCACAGACCACAGACCACTGACCACAGACCACAGACCCTGAACCACAGACCACAGACCACAGACCACAGACCACGGACCACAGACCACAGAACCACAGACCCTGAACCACAGACCACAGACCACAGAGACCACAGACCACAGACCACTGAACCACAGACCACTGAACCACAGACCACAGACCACAGACCACAGACCCCAGACCACAGACCACAGACCCCAGACCACAGACCACTGAACCACAGACCCAGACCACTGACCACAGACCACCGAACCACAGACCACAGACCACTGAACCACAGACCCTAACCACAGACCACAGACCACAGACCACAGACCACTGAACCACAGACCACAGACCACAGACCACAGACCCTGAACCACAGACCACAGACCACAGACCACAGACCACAGACCACAGACCATTTGAACCACAGACCACTGAACCACGGACCACAGACCCAGACCACGGACCACAGACCACAGACCACACGACCACTGAACCACAGACCACTGAACCACAGACCACAGACCACAGACCACAGACCACAGACCACAGACCCTGAACCACAGACCACTGAACCACAGACCACGAGACCACAGACCACAGACCACAGACCACAGACCACAGACCACTGAGACCACAGACCACAGACCACAGACCACAGACCACAGACCACAGACCACTGAACCCACAGACCACAGACCTAACTAACCACAGACCACAGACCACAGACCACACAGACCACACAGACCACAGACCACAGACCACAGACCACAGACCACAGACCACAGACCACAGACCACAGACCCTGAACCACAGACCACAGACCACAGACCACAGACCACAGACCACAGACCACAGAACCACAGACCACAGACCACAGACCACTGAACCACAGACCACAGACCACAGACCACAGACCACAGACCCTGGACCACAGACCACAGACCACAGACCACTGAACCACAGACCACAGACCACAGACCACAGACCACTGACCACAGACCACAGACCACAGACCACAGACCACTGAACCACAGACCACAGACCACAGACCTAACCACAGACCACAGACCACAGACCACAGACCACAGACCACAGACCACAGACCACAGACCCTGAACCACAGACCACTGAACCCACAGACCACAGACCACAGACCACTGAACCACAGACCACAGACCACAGACCACAGACCCTGAACCACAGACCACAGACCCTAACCACAGACCACAGACCACAGACCACAGACCACAGACCACTGACCACAGACCACACAGACCACAGACCCCGGACCACAGACCCTAACCACAGACCACAGACCACAGACCACAGACCACTGACCACAGACCACAGACCACAGACCACAGACCACAGACCACAGACCCTAACCACAGACCACAGACCACAGACCACAGACCACAGACCGAGACCACAGACCACAGACCACAGACCACAGACCTGAGACCACTGAACCACAGACCACAGACCACAGACCACAGACCACGAACCACAGACCACAGACCACAGACCACGAGACCACAGACCACAGACCACTTTGAACCACAGACCACAGACCACAGACCACAGACCACAGACCACAGACCACAGACCACAGACCACAGACCACAGACCACGAGACCACTGACCACAGACCACAGACCACAGACCACAGACCCCAGACCACAGACCACAGACCACGAGACCACAGACCACAGACCCTGACCACAGACCACTGAGACCCTAGACCACAGACCACAGACCACTGACCACAGACCACAGACCACAGACCACTGAACCACAGACCACAGACCACAGACCACAGACCCTGAACCACAGACCACAGACCACAGACCACAGACCACAGACCACAGACCACAGACCACAGACCCCAGACCACAGACCACAGACCACAGACCACTGACCACAGACCCTGAACCACAGACCACAGACCACAGACCACAGACCACAGACCACAGACCACAGACCACAGACCACAGACCACAGACCCTGAACCACAGACCACAGACCACAGACCACAGACCTGAACCACAGACCACAGACCACTGAACCACAGACCCTAACCACAGACCACAGACCACAGACCACAGAACCACAGACCACAGACCACAGACCACAGACCACAGAACCACAGACCACAGACCACAGACCACACAGACCACAGACCACAGACCACAGACCACAGACCACAGACCACAGACCACAGACCACAGACCACAGACCACAGACCTGAACCACAGACCACTGGCCACAGACCACAGACCACAGACCACAGACCACAGACCACAGACCACTGAGACCGAGACCACAGACCACAGACCCACAGACCACAGACCACAGACCACAGACCACAGACCACAGACCACAGACCCTAATACAGACCACAGACCACAGACCACAGACCACTGAACCACAGACCACAGACCACAGACCCTAGACCACAGACCACAGACCACAGACCACAGACCACAGACCACAGACCACAGACCACAGACCCTGAACCACTGACCACAGACCACAGACCACAGACCACAGACCACAGACCACTGACCACAGACCACTGACCACAGACCACAGACCACAGACCACAGACCACTGAACCACAGACCACAGACCCCCAGACCACAGACCACAGACCACAGACCACAGACCCTGAACCACAGACCACAGACCACAGACCACAGACCACAGACCACTGAACCCTAACCACAGACCACAGACCACAGACCACTGAACCACAGACCACAGACCACAGACCCTAGAACCACCACAGACCCACAGACCACAGACCACTGACCACGAACCACAGACCACAGACCACTGACCACAGACCACAGACCACGGACCACTGAGACCACAGACCACTGAACCACAGACCCACAGACCACAGACCACAGACCTAACCACTGACCACAGACCCTGAACCACAGACCACAGACCACAGACCACTGGACCACAGACCACAGACCACAGACCACAGACCACAGACCACGGACCACAGACCACGGACCACAGACCACAGACCACTGGACCACAGACCACAGACCACGGACCTCGGACCACGGACCACAGACCACGGACCACACTGGACCACAGACCACAGACCACAGACCACAGACCACGGACCCTAACCACAGACCACAGACCACTGAACCACGGACCACTGAACCACAGACCACAGACCACGGACCACAGACCACTAACCACAGACCACAGACCACGGACCACGGACCACAGACCACTGGACCACGGACCACGGACCCTGAACCACAGACCACAGACCCTAACCCTGGACCACAGACCACTGGACCACAGACCACGGACCACGGACCACAGACCCTAACCCCAGACCACTGAACCACAGACCACAGACCACGGACCCTGGACCACTGGACCACAGACCACAGACCACAGACCACAGACCACAGACCACGGACCACAGACCACTGGACCATTTGGACCCCAGACCACAGACCACAGACCACTGAACCACTGACCACTGGACCACAGACCACAGACCCTGGACCACGGACCACAGACCACAGACCACAGACCACGGACCACAGACCACAGACCACTGAACCACAGACCAGACCACAGACCACTGAACCACAGACCACAGACCACAGACCACCTGAGACCACAGACCACTGGACCACAGACCACAGACCACTAACCCTGAACCACAGACCACAGACCACAGACCACGGACCACAGACCACAGACCACAGACCACTGAACCACAGACCACGGACCACGGACCACTGAACCACGGACCCTAACCACAGACCACAGACCACAGACCACTGGACCACAGACCACAGACCACAGACCACTGGACCACAGACCCTAACCACAGACCACAGACCCCAGACCACAGACCACGGACCACAGACCACTGAACCACAGACCACAGACCACAGACCACAGACCACAGACCACAGACCCTAACCACAGACCACAGACCACTGAGACCACGGACCACAGACCACAGACCCTAGACCACTGAACCACGGACCACGGACCACAGACCACAGACCACAGACCACAGACCACGGACCACAGACCACTGAACCACTGAACCACAGACCACAGACCACAGACCACGGACCACTGAACCACAGACCACAGACCCTGAACCACGGACCACAGACCACAGACCACAGACCACAGACCACAGACCACGGACCACAGACCACAGACCACAGACCACAGACCACAGACCACAGACCACAGACCACTGAACCCCTAGACCACAGACCACAGACCACAGACCACAGACCACAGACCACTAACCACAGACCACAGACCACAGACCACTGGACCACGGACCACAGACCACGGACCACGGACCACAGACCACGGACCACAGACCACAGACCCTGGACCACGGACCACAGACCACGGACCACAGACCACAGACCACGGACCACGGACCACTGAACCACAGACCACGGACCACGGACCACAGACCACAGACCCTATTAGACCGACCACAGACCACAGACCACGGACCACAGACCACAGACCACGAGACCACAGACCACAGACCACTGAACCACAGACCCCAGACCACAGAACCCTGAACCACAGACCACAGACCACAGACCACAGACCACAGACCACGAGACCACAGACCACAGACCCTGAACCACAGACCACAGACCACAGACCACTGAACCACAGACCACAGACCACAGACCCTAGACCACAGACCACAGACCACAGACCACAGACCCTGAACCACAGACCACAGACCACAGACCACAGACCACTGAACCACAGACCACAGACCACAGACCACAGACCACAGACCCTGAACCACAGACCCTAACCACTGAACCACAGACCACAGACCACAGACCACTGAACCACAGACCACAGACCACTGAACCACAGACCACAGACCACAGACCACAGACCACAGACCACAGACCACTAACCACAGACCACAGACCACAGACCACAGACCACTGACCCACAGACCACAGACCACAGACCACAGACCACAGACCACTGAACCACAGACCACAGACCACAGACCACAGACCACAGACCACAGACCACTGAACCACAGACCACAGACCACAGACCACAGACCACAGACCACACAGACCACAGACCACAGACCACAGACCACTGAACCACAGACCACAGACCACAGACCACAGACCACAGACCCTAACCACAGACCACGAGACCACAGACCACAGAACCACAGACCACAGACCACGGACCACAGACCACAGACCACAGACCACTGAACCACAGACCACAGACCACAGACCACAGACCACAGACCACAGACCACAGACCACAGACCACAGACCACAGACCACTGAACCACAGACCACAGACCCCAGACCACAGACCACTGACCACTGAACCACAGACCACAGACCACAGACCACAGACCCACAGACCAGACCACAGACCACAGACCACAGACCACAGACCACAGACCACAGACCACAGACCACAGACCACAGACCACTGAACCACAGACCACAGACCACAGACCACTGAACCACAGACCACAGACCACAGACCACAGAACCCACAGACCACTGAACCACAGACCACAGACCACAGACCACAGACCACTGAACCACAGACCACAGAACCACAGACCACAGACCACAGACCACAGACCACAGACCACAGACCACGAACCACAGACCACAGACCACTGAACCACTGAACCACAGACCACAGACCACAGACCCTGAACCACAGACCACAGACCACAGACCACAGACCACAGACCCTGAACCACAGACCACAGACCACAGACCACGAGACCACAGAACCACAGACCCTGAACCACAGACCACAGACCACAGACCACAGAACCACTGAACCACAGACCACAGACCACAGACCACAGACCACAGACCACTGAACCACAGACCACTGAACCACAGACCCTGCCCTAACCACAGACCACAGACCACAGACCACAGACCACAGACCACAGACCCAGAACCACAGACCACTGACCACAGACCACAGACCACAGACCACAGACCACAGACCACAGACCACAGACCACTGAACCACAGAACCACAGACCACAGACCACAGACCACAGACCCTAGACCACAGACCACAGACCACAGACCACAGACCCTGAACCACAGACCACAGACCACAGACCACTGAGACCACAGACCACAGACCACTGAACCACAGACCACAGACCACAGACCACAGACCACTGAACCACAGACCACAGGAACCACAGACCACAGACCACAGACCACAGACCACAGACCACTGAACCACAGACCACAGACCACAGACCACAGACCACAGACCACTGAACCACAGACCACAGACCACAGACCACAGACCCTGAACCACAGACCCACAGACCACAGACCACAGACCACAGACCACAGACCACAGACCACTGAACCACAGACCACAGACCACAGACCACAGACCCTAACCACAGACCACTGAACCACAGAACCACAGACCACAGACCACAGACCACAGACCACAGACCACAGAACCACAGACCACAGACCACAGACCACAGACCACTGAACCACAGACCACAGACCACAGACCACAGACCACAGACCACAGAACCACAGACCACAGACCACAGACCACAGACCACAGACCACTGAACCACAGACCACAGACCACAGACCACTGAACCACAGACCACAGACCACAGACCACAGACCACAGACCTAAGAACCACAGACCACAGACCACAGACCACTGAACCACAGAACCCTGAACCACAGACCACAGACCACTGAACCACAGACCACAGACCACAGACCACAGACCACGAGACCACGGAACCTGAACCACAGACCACTGAACCACAGACCACAGACCACAGACCACAGACCACAGACCACAGACCACAGACCACAGACCACAGACCCTGAACCACAGACCACAGACCACAGACCACAGACCACAGAACCACAGACCACAGACCACACGACCCCAGACCACAGACCCACGAACCCTGGACCACAGACCCACGGACCACAGACCTGGACCACTGAACCACGCAGACCACAGACCACAGACCACAGACCACCATTTGAACCACAAGACCACAGACCACTGAGACCACTGAACCTGAACCACTGAACCCTGGACCACAGACCACTGGGACCACTGAACCCAGACCACAGACCACAGGCCACAGACCATTTGGACCCCAGACCACAGTTTGGCCACAGACCCTGAGACCTGGACCCTGAACCCATTTGGTTACCTGCTGGTGAGTGGACCTATTTGGACCACTGGTCTGGACCACGGACCACAGACCACGGACCACTGGACCACAGACCCTGGACCACTGGACCACACTGAACCCTGAACCGACTGGACCACTGGACCACTGAACCACCAGACCACGGACCACTAACCACACAGACCACTGGACCACGGACCACAGACCACGGACCACCGGACCACAGACCCTGAGACCTAACCCTTTTACGAGACCACTGGACCACTGGACCACGGACCACAGACCACAGACCACTGAACCATTTGGACCACGGACCACTGGACCACTGGACCACTGGACCACGGACCCATTGGACCACAGACCACGGACCACAGACCCTGGACCACGGACCACAAAGGACCACGGACCACATGACCAGACCACTGGACCACGGACCACAGACCACGGACCCTGGACCACTGGACCACGGACCCCTGAGGACCTGGACCATGCAGACCACTGGACCCTGGACCACGGACACGGACCTGAGCCCTGAACCACAGACCACGGACCCTAGACCACAGACCACTGGACCACGAGGACCTGCTGGACCACGGACCACGGACCACGGACACGGACCACTGGACCACGGGACCACTGGACCACAGACCACGGACCCTACACTGGAACCACAGACCCTATTGGCCACAGACCACTGAACCCTGAGACCACTGGACCACAGACCACGGACCACTGGACCACATGGAACCACGGACCACGGACCTGGACCACTGGACCACAGACCACTGGACCACTGAACCACAGACCACTGAGACCACGGACCACTGGACCACAGACCACGGACCCTGGAACCACGGACCACTGGACCACTGAACCACAGACCACAGACCACAGACCACAGAACCACTGAGACCACGGACCACTGAACCACGAGACCACAGACCACTGAACCACAGACCACAGACCAGACCACAGACCACGAACCACAGACCACAGACCACTGACCACAGACCACTGAGACCACAGACCACAGACCACAGACCCTAACCACGGACCACAGACCACAGACCACGGACCACAGACCACAGACCACAGACCACAGACCACAGACCACAGACCACAGACCACAGACCACAGACCACTGAACCACAGACCACAGACCACAGACCCTAACCACAGACCACTGAACCACAGACCACAGACCACAGACCACAGACCCTGAACCACAGACCACAGACCACAGACCACAGACCACAGACCACAGACCACAGACCACAGACCCTGAACCACAGACCACAGACCACAGACCACAGACCACAGACCACAGACCACAGACCACAGACCCTAACCACAGACCACAGACCACAGACCACAGACCACAGACCACAGACCACAGACCACTGAACCACAGACCACAGACCACAGACCACAGACCACTGGACCACAGACCCTGAACCACAGACCACAGACCACAGACCACAGACCACAGACCACAGACCACAGACCACAGACCACAGACCACAGACCACAGACCACAGACCACAGACCACAGACCACAGACCACAGACCACAGACCACAGACCACAGACCACAGACCACAGACCACCTGGACCACAGAACCTAACCACAGACCACGGACCACAGACCACAGACCACAGACCACAGACCACAGACCACTGAACCACAGACCACAGACCACAGACCACAGAACCACGGACCACAGACCCTAGACCACAGACCACAGACCACTGAACCTGAACCACAGACCACAGACCACAGACCACACAGACCACTGGACCACAGACCACTGACCACAGACCACAGACCACTGAACCACAGACCACTGGACCACTAGACCACGGACCACAGACCACGGACCACAGGCCACAGACCACGGACCACAGACCCTGACCACGGACCACAGACCACGGACCACTGGACCCTGGACCCCTGGACCAGACCACAGACCACACAGACCACAGACCACTGAGACCACAGACCGTGGACCACGGACCACAGACCACTGGACCACAGACCACAGACCACACAGACCACAGACCACTGGACCCTAACCACAGACCACAGACCACAGACCACAGACCACGGACCACAGACCACGGACCACAGACCACTGAACCACAGACCACAGACCACAGACCACAGACCACTGAACCACAGACCACAGACCCTGAGACCTAACCACGAGACCACAGACCACAGACCACAGACCACAGACCACAGACCACAGACCACAGACCACAGACCACTGACCACAGACCACAGACCACTGAACCACAGACCACTAACCACAGACCACAGACCCCAGACCACAGACCACAGACCACAGACCACAGACCACTAACCACAGACCACAGACCACAGACCACAGACCACAGACCACAGACCACAGACCACAGAACCACAGACCACAGACCACTGAACCACAGACCACAGACCACAGACCACAGACCACAGACCACTGAGACCACAGACCACAGACCACAGACCACAGACCACAGACCACAGACCACAGACCTGAACCACAGACCACAGACCACAGACCACGGACCCACAGACCACAGACCCCTAACCACAGACCACAGACCACTGAACCACAGACCACAGACCACAGACCACAGACCACAGACCACAGACCACAGACCACTAACCCTAACCACAGACCACAGACCACAGACCACAGACCACAGAACCACAGACCACAGACCACAGACCACAGACCACAGACCACAGACCCTGAACCACAGACCACAGACCACAGACCACAGACCACAGACCACAGACCACAGACCACAGACCACTGAACCACAGACCACAGACCACAGACCACAGACCACAGACCCTGAACCACAGACCACAGACCACAGACCACAGACCACAGACCACAGACCACAGACCACTGAACCACAGACCACAGACCACAGACCACTGAACCCTAACCACAGACCACAGACCACAGACCTGAACCACAGACCACAGACCACAGACCACAGACCACTAACCACAGACCACAGACCACAGACCACAGACCACAGACCACAGACCACAGACCACTAACCACAGACCACAGACCACAGACCACAGACCACAGACCACGGACCACAGACCACGGACCACAGACCACAGACCACAGACCACAGACCACAGACCCTGAACCACAGACCACAGACCACAGACCACAGACCACTAACCACGAACCACAGACCACAGACCACAGACCACAGACCACAGACCCTGAACCCAGACCACAGACCACAGACCCTAACCACTAACCACAGACCAGACCACAGACCACAGACCCTTTTGACCACAGACCCTGAACCACAGACCACAGACCACTCAGACCACGAACCCTGACCACAGACCACAGACCCGGACCTGACCACTGGACCCTAACCACAGGACCACGAACCACTGGAACCACGAGACCACTGAGACCACGGACCAGACCACGAGACCACAGACCCACAGACCACTGAACCACAGACCACAGACCACAGACCACAGACCACAGACCCTGGACCACAGACCACAGACCCTAACCTACCACAACCACTGAACCACTGAACCTGAACCACTGAACCACTGAACCACGAGACCCACAGACCACAGACCACAGACCACGAGACCACAGACCACCTGAACCACAGACCACGAGACCACAGACCACGAGACCACAGACCCTAACCACAGACCACAGACCACAGACCACAGACCACAGACCACCACAGACCACAGAACCACAGACCACAGACCACAGACCCTAACCACAGACCACAGACCACAGACCACAGACCACTGAGACCACAGACCACAGACCACAGACCACAGACCACAGACCACAGACCCCAGACCACAGACCACAGACCTAACCACAGACCACAGACCACAGACCACAGACCACAGACCACTGAGACCACAGACCACAGACCACAGACCACAGACCACTGAACCACAGACCACAGACCACAGACCCTAACCACAGACCACAGACCACAGACCACAGAACCACAGACCACAGACCACAGACCACAGAACCACAGACCACAGACCACAGACCACTGAACCACAGACCACAGACCACTGAACCACAGACCACAGACCACTGACCACCCTGAACCACAGACCACAGACCACAGACCACAGACCACGGACCACAGACCACAGACCACTGAACCACAGACCACAGAACCACAGACCACGGACCACAGACCACAGACCACTGAACCACAGACCACAGACCACAGACCACAGACCACGAGACCACAGACCACAGACCACAGACCACAGACCACGAGACCACAGACCACAGACCACAGACCACAGACCACTAACCACAGACCACAGACCACGGACCACGAGACCACAGACCACAGACCACAGACCACAGACCCTGAACCACTGAACCACAGACCACAGACCACTGAACCACAGACCACAGACCACTAACCACAGACCACAGACCACAGACCACGAGACCACAGACCACAGACCACAGACCACAGACCACAGACCCTAACCACAGACCACAGACCACAGACCACAGACCACAGACCAGACCACAGACCACAGACCACTGAACCACAGACCACAGACCACTGAGACCACAGACCACAGACCACAGACCCTAACCACAGACCACAGACCACAGACCACAGAACCACAGACCACAGACCACAGACCCTAACCACAGACCACAGACCACAGACCACAGACCCTGAACCACAGACCACAGACCACTGAGACCACAGACCACAGACCACAGACCACAGACCACAGACCACAGACCCTGAACCACGAGACCACAGACCACAGACCACACAGACCACAGACCACAGACCCTAACCACAGACCACAGACCACAGACCACAGACCACAGACCACACAGACCACAGACCACAGACCACAGACCACTGAACCACAGACCACAGACCACTGACCACGGACCACAGACCACAGACCACAGACCACAGACCACAGACCACAGACCAGACCACGGACCACAGACCACGGACCACAGACCACAGACCACGGACCACAGACCCTAACCACAGACCACAGACCACAGACCACAGACCACGGACCACTGGACCACAGACCACAGACCACAGACCACGGACCACGGACCACGGACCACAGACCACGGACCACTGGACCACAGACCACGGACCACAGACCACTGGACCACAGACCACGGACCACGGACCACGGACCACGGACCACGGACCACTGGACCACGGACCACTGGACCACGGACCACGGACCACTGGACCACGGACCACTGGACCACGGACCACTGGACCACCGACCAGACCACTGACCACAGACCACTGGACCACTGGACCACAGACCACAGACCCTGGAACCACGAGACCACTGGACCACTGGACCACGGACCACGGACCACTGGACCACTGGACCACGGACCACAGACCCTGACCACTGGACCACAGACCACTGAACCACGAGACCACTGGACCACAGACCACGGACCACAGACCACAGACCACAGACCACTGGACCACAGACCACGAGACCAGACCACAGACCACAGACCACAGACCACAGACCACTGAGACCACAGACCACAGACCACAGACCACAGACCCTGGACCACAGACCACAGACCACAGACCACAGACCTGAACCACAGACCACAGACCCCAGACCACTGAACCACTGAACCACGAACCACAGACCACAGACCACAGACCACTGAACCACAGACCACTGAACCACAGACCACAGAACCACAGACCCTAACCACAGACCACGAACCACTGAACCACAGACCACAGACCACAGACCACAGACCACAGACCACAGACCCAGACCACAGACCACAGACCACAGACCACTGAACCACAGACCACAGACCACAGACCACAGACCTGAACCACAGACCACAGACCACAGACCACAGACCACAGACCACAGACCACAGACCACAGACCACTGAATACCACAGACCACAGACCACAGACCACAGACCACAGACCACAGACCACTGAGACCACAGACCACAGACCACAGACCCTAACCACAGACCACAGACCACAGACCACAGACCACAGACCACAGACCACAGACCACAGACCACAGACCACACAGACCCATGAACCTGAGACCACTGACCACAGACCACAGACCACAGACCCTAACCACAGACCACAGACCACAGACCACAGACCACAGAACCACAGACCACAGACCTGACGAACCACAGACCCTGAACCACTGAACCACAGACCACTGAACCACTGAACCACTGAACCACAGACCTAACCACAGACCACAGACCACAGACCACAGACCTAACCACAGACCACAGACCCTAGACCACAGACCACAGACCACAGACCACAGACCCCAGACCACAGACCACTGAACCCCTACCCTGAACCACTGAACCACAGACCACACAGACCCACAGACCACAGACCACTGAACCTAACCACAGACCACAGACCTAACCACAGACCCTAACCACTGAACCACTGAACCCTAACCACAGACCACAGACCACAGACCACAGACCTAGACCACTGAACCACAGACCCTGAACCACAGACCACTAACCCTGAACCACAGACCACAGACCACAGACCACAGACCACAGACCCTGAACCACTGAACCCTGAACCCACAGACCACAGACCCCTAGACCACAGACCACAGACCACAGACCACAGACCCTGAACCACAGACCACAGACCACAGACCTAACCACAGACCACTAACCACAGACCACAGACCCTGAACCACAGACCCTAACCACTGAACCACAGAACCACAGACCACGAGACAGAACCCTAACCACAGACCACAGACCACGAGAACCACAGACCTGAACCACAGACCACAGACCTAACCACTGACCTGAACCCTTTGAACCACTGAGACCACAGACCCTAACCACTTTTTGAACCACAGACCCTGAACCCTAACCACAGACCACTGAACCACAGACCTGTGAACCCTAACCACAGACCACGAACCCTAACCACAAACCCAGACCACGGAACCCCTAACCACAGACCCGGAACCCTGAACCTGAGCAGACCCTGAACCACGAACCCACAGACCACAGACGGAGACCACAGACCCACAGAACCACACTGAACCACAGACCCCTGAACCACAGACCACAGACACGAACCCCCTAACCACAGACACGAACAGACCACAGACCCCTAACCTGCGGACACAGACCTAACCACGAACCACGAACCACAGACACACAGACCTAAACCCTAAACCCTAAACCACTGAACCCTAAACCACTAACCACAGAACCCAGACAACCCCGAACCACTGAACCACAGACACAGACCACAGACACGAACCCTAACCCTGAACCACGGACACCGAACCCTAGCCCTATGCCTAAACCACACGAACCACAGCCACCCTAAACCCTAACCACAGACCTTGAACCCTTACCCTGAACCCTGAACCCTAACCCTGGACCCTAACGCTGAACCCTAACCCTAACCCCTAGCCCTATGCCCTAAACCTTGAACCCTAATCCTAAACCCTAACCCTAACCTTGAACCCTTACCCTGAACCCTGAACCCTAACCCTAGACCCTTACCCGGAACCCTAAACCCTAACCCTAACCCTTAGACCTACATTAACTGAGGAAAGAAAGCTAGAATATAGATGGTTTTCATCGATCTTGACCCATGCTACATCAAAAGCATCAAAGGCGGACGGGGAGCATTAGCTCGGAAATAAGTTAGTCGCATCCTGAAGCAAGATCAAAGGAAATGCGACAAGAAAAGCCCATACGAAAATCCTTCTACAAAAGGAAGCCCCCTCCCTCGAAAGAAGTAACTGAATGAATGGAAGACTCTTAGATCGAAAGACGTAGCATCCCAATTGCGTGTTGTAAGGAATTGACCAAGAAAAAGATAAGCACAAATGAAAGAATGATTCAACTCCTTACCTAATGGACTACTAAGATTGCTAAGATAGAGAGAACGAAAGCAAAGAAAAGCACATTTCAACTTACCACAGAAAAGAATCGGGAACAGACCACCCCTTACCCTTATCGGTCGGGCGATACTGCTAGTATCTCCCTCTTTTGTCTAGAACTGAAATGCACTTTCTTTCAAGCCTAAACCAAAGGACAGGACGAAAGGCAAGGAGAAGCAAGAAGTCCATAGATCGATAGGCTTTAGACACTCTTTCACTTGGGACTTTATTACCCTTTTGAAGTACAGAAAGCCCGCAAAGAAAGCTAGGCTTAAAACCATACAGTACCTTCCGCGGGTGTGCCATACCACTAGTACCTTAGACCCTACTTAGAAGAAGAGATCACTTTTTATCAAACCTTGGGCCAGCACTGTCTCACCTCATGCTCCCTACCCAGGAGTCGTTTTGACTCTGTGCTCTCTACCACTGTCCTCCTTTCTCTAATTCTACAAGGTTTGTTTGCATCCCTCCTGGCTCATGCTCTTCATTGCCTTTGTGCCACCTCAAGAGTTATAGTACAGAAGGAAGTCCCAACTCTATACCTATTCAGTAAATTCCAAGTGATGGTGGTTTCGCTCCTATCCTATACTTAGTTCCATCCTGAGTGAATTCCTTTCATTGATTCCATCACAGGACAATGATGAAGGGACTTAACACTACTCTTCTGTCAAGTATCAGATCGCAGCATTAGTTATTTCCTTTCGTGAAGGGAGAAAGGAGGTAGAAGAAGAGAAGTAATGAGTGGAAAAGGGAATGCTTTTTCTTTTCCAATGAATGAAGTAATTAATGATTAAGGAATTCCTTTTGTGAAGGGAGAAGTATGGGTGCAAGAGTTGGGCATAGAAAGGAATTCCTTTCAATGTGGGTTACGATAAAGGATGAGGAGAATCTTCAGTATAGGGCACAATTTGAATTTGAGCTTCAAACGAAGTAAGAGCAAAGTTGTGGAAGTGAACCCAAATAACGAGCCTTGAAGCGAAGCTTTATTCTCTTCCAAAGTAAAGAGATGCATAGTTGAATTATGTCGAAAAAGGATGCAAAGATAGCTTACTCAAATAGGGGGGTGCGGATTCTATCCTGTTCCACTTCATCGACAACAAAAATCGTGAAGGCAGTCACTACACACATACTATATTCAACCATCTCGACATCTAGATGTGAAAGCAGAACTAGTACTTAAGGTGCGTGCCTAAGCAGGGGAAGAAGTCAAGTCTCATCCCTTGACTACGAAACAGAAACTAAGCGGTTATTCTTCATATCGAAAAATGTTATGAGTGAGAAGGATTTGTTGCTAGACTTGCTGCTCTCCTTCCTTTAGCTATGGTAGTGAAAGCATCATCTGAATCAACCTTTCAGCTAACACTTGGGATCATTCAAAAAGATATTTCCCTGAAGCTGGAACAACAGCCCCCGTTCATGCGAAAAGAAGCCTCTATCTTTTTACTTATAATAAGATAAGGAGACCATTCACAGCTAAATAAGAGCTAGCGACAAGAGCATTACCACGAGCTTAACCACACTGGGACATGGACCTGGAGGTTAAGAGACTCTTTCTAATGCTAAGCTAATGTGAATCACATGACTTATTAAAGAAGAGAAAAGCAATTCAATAAGACTTATTAAAGACCGGAAGCTAATTCAACTTGAGCAATTCTTAGCTAAACAAGAGAAATGGCATCTCTCCTAAGCTAAGTAAGACTGCTAGCACTTTCTAACCCAATGACTTGTTGGCTCGGGTTCCTTCTCTCTTTCTCATCTAGCGGTTCGCCTAGTCGAAGGCTTTCAGCTCCATGCCGTAGGTCAGGGAACGAAATTCTTTTCTTGAAGTTACTGATGTTGTTGATTTTTCTTTCGCTAGAGTGTGAATCATACGCTGGGTGTAATTAGTATCACTATGAATCTACTCTACACAAAAAGCTTTTGGTTAGAATTTCCCCTCTCTTTCAAGTGAAGTACTCCTTTCATTCTATTTGCAGTAGAGATGATGAAACACCAGATGATTCGACAACATCTGAATATCCAACTATTGAATCAGTCGCTGAATCAACAGGATAAGAAACATCCGAAGAGGCAGAGAAAACAGAGGCCTAAACATCTGCTGCTAAAAGAGCTTTCATTTTTGTTTTTGATTTAGAAGCAGAATAAGAATAATCCACATCTAAAGAAAGATCCAAGGAAAGATAATCTAGGGCTGCAACTGGTCCTGGAGAAGAAGCTCTACCGGGCACGAAGAGGGCATAGATAGGAATTTTCATTTTTTTCAACAAATTTAACAAGGACTCTTAAAAAAATGAATCAGCTAAAACAAATCCGATTCAGAATCTGAAGAAGCAGCTGCCACCAGAGAAAGAGAAGATCAGCTAAAGCCGAATTCGAAGACGCAGAAACATATATTCCTCTTTCATACACATAAGCATAAGAGGAGAGGGATTCCAAAGACCCTTGGCCCTAAAGGGCTTTCTTGTTCAGGAGTCAAGAGAGCCCTTGATCCTAAGGGGAAGAAAGAGTGGTTGTTCTAGCGAATAAGAGGCCCTATGAAGTAAGGGGGGAGGGGAAGTGAAAGTGAAGAGTCTTTTGCATAGGCTAACGCGAAAGATATGACGAAAGACACGCAGATCGATCTAGTCTAGCTTTTCCAGATGATGAAGCAAGGGCTATTTCAAATGCAGAAGAGGTTTTTTATGGGAGAGTAAACCCGGGAAGAAAGGCTTTTCTAATTCAACTAGGGAAGAAGGAGTAAAGCCCCTTAGCTCCTTTCGATTTCCCAATGCCAAATAGCCGTATACAACGAAAATAGGTTGGGGAGACAGGGACCCATAATCCAATTCCGAGGCAAGCCTAACCTAATTTGATGAAGAACAAACAGAGTATACTGACCTGAAATGAAGTTAAAAAGCGTCTTTCTTACTCGATGGTCAATGTTGCCATTCTCATTGGGGTATCATAAATAAGGGAGTAGTAGGTTTTGTTCTGATTGAGACCCTGTAGCTATTGCCTACCAAACAAAGGGGCAGCCCTCCCTTTACTAATATAGGGCTATCTCGGTCTCGGTTTAGCATCATATATCAATCTAGAGAAATTTTGTATGTATTGGTTGTAGCGCAGATTAAGGAGCTACTCCTCCATGCTGTGGCTGTGGAGGTGGGGGCTGCCGCCTCCCTTGGTTTTGTTTAGGAAGGATCCCAATTTTTGATGGGCTAGGCTCACTTTTTTTGGGTTCTTGGAGAAGCATGGTAGGGGAGGATAAGAGGTTGTCACCGCCTGATAGAGGCAGAAGCTGGAGCCACTGGAGCTATCTACGTTGAGTGTGTTGATTGAAAGAGGAGGGGAGACAACTCAAATGCCAGTGCAGAAATAGAAAGAGTCGTGCCGTTCAAAGTGGAATTCTTTTAAGATCCATTGCTCAATTTTGCATGCTCTGCTCCCAAAATGTAGAGAGACTTGTGAGGGCAGATCCGGCTTGGTCCGAAAAGTCATGGGAGAGGCGGGCTAAGTGAAATAATAAAGATACTAGCACCACTATAGAATCTTATGAATCACGCACGACACACTTTCTATAAATTAGTCTACAAGGTGAACAACTTAGCTTACAACACAGCGTGTTCGCCAACACACTGGCTAGTGCATTGGTCAGCCCAAGAGGCATGACCCTTCGATTCGATTAGAATGCCCCATGTCTCGTGACACGCAGAGCACCTTTGAGAAAGTTTGTATAACTTCTAACCAACAGATTCATTCTCTATGAATCAAGTACCATTCAAAGGGTACATTGCCTCTTTGAGTGAAGAAGAGAAGGGCTTGGCATAGACACTCTGGAGCCATGTTCATTGCCTACTATATTAAGAAGGGGGGTTTAGGGGGAGTGGTTTCCTGTTCTTGCTTGTGTGCTTTCCCGATGGTGATTGGTAATACGAGTTGCGCTTGCTAATACATACCTGCTTGCTTACTGGCTGGTTGCTCTTTTTTCCTATTATGTTCTTTCATGCTCCTATTCATACTAACTATTATTAATTAGATCACCTAGCATGCAATTGAAAGAAGGGCTTAAGACAAGATTGTGTTAAATCAACTATCGAATAGATCCTTCGTCCGATTCACCGGTCGATAAGCGAACTGAAAGATTTGAATAATTTTCTTTTCTCGTCCACAAATAGGAGTTAACCTAGTGAAGCCTAAAAGGATTCTTGAGATGCGGAAATAGCTCATGGCGAAAGGAAAGGCCATGAATCACTCCTTTCCATTCCATTGGGTCTAGTAGGGGAAGGATGCTATCCACTATGCCCTAGTTGCAGCAATGCCGAGATGCTTGGATAAAGTACTAATTTTCTTAGTCAATCTTTTGCCTACATCTCTAGCTACACTAGGCCAGTATGTGAATACTTGGAGAGTGCAGTACAAGGTTGGTCTTTGCTACTTGGTTTATAAGCTAGCTCATAAGCTAGGGATAAGCAGTTCAATAGGAGTCTCGATTCGCGTCAATCTGTACATGCTGGCTGGGCTTAATATGCAAGCATTTGAGGACTAAAACCTCCATTTAGGGACCTAGGGCTATGAAGCATGCTAGGAATGAGGTAAGGACCGCCTCTCTCTAACGTAGCCAAAGTGAGAACCATTCGACTGAGGTCGAGATCTAAGCCGGGCACAGGTGCTACAGTGAAAGATTCCACCGTAGCTAGATGCCTTGAAGAAAGAGCACTCAGACTCAAGGTCCATGGCCCCAGTCAAAATGGTCCTTCCCTCCCTTTGAAGAAAGCCCTGATCGTAGACCACCCTTTTCCATTCTTTTTCCAATGAGGAGTCGAACCGATGAACCTTGGGAGCATCCCGGGCAAGATCTATGGCTTCCACTAAGGCTAAGCGAACTACTTCTATATATTCTATAGAAGTGAATATGATAGAAAAAGCTCTTCTTTCACATAGTGGGAGGCTGGCCTTCTCTCTTCCCAATTCTCCCAATGAGACCTCTTTCACTCACTTAGTGGATGACCCAGAGGACTTTAATAAAGGCCCTTTGGCCTCATCCTGATCTCATGGGTGAAGTAGTGGCTCCCTCCTATTACTATTACTGGGATGGAGTCAAAGCTATGGCACCAGAAAGTCAGAGAGATTCCTTCCCAAACCACTCGTGTAGTCTTCTTCCTGCCTCCCAGTTAGGCCTTATCTTACTTTCCAAGTCTCATTTGGATGAGGCACTGGCACTACTAAATGCAACTCTCATTTCAACATTCTTTCTTCTCTATTGGCCCTTCCTTCTCTATTTGCCTAGAGAACCTCTCTTTCTTGACAAGGAGGTCGACGTCACTTTCCACACTATGTTAACTTGACTCCTGAGCCCAGTCATTCCCCGCCACTCTTTCACACAGCATCGAGGGCTTTTTCATAAGAAGCATCACTCTATTGTCCACTTCGATAGCTTTCAAGAGTCTCTTTCATACATTGTTCCCTTTCCCTCTTTCTGGCAAGCCTTCTTTCCTTAAGAGTTCTATCCCAAAGCTTCCTGACCTTGGATGTTGCAAAGAGCAGATCGATCTCCTGCTTCTAAAATGCCTTGGCTTCCGGAATGAACTATTAAATTGATTGATATTCAATCTTTATTCCATATTATACCAAATCCATCAATCCCAGTCTTTTTAATTGCGCTTAGGCACTTAGTAAGTCCCTCTTCACTATCTTCTTCCCCGAGGCTGACTTCATTGAAGGCTTCAAAGCAGAGGTGGGGCGGAGTTTAATTGGCGCTTAATAGCCTGTAGCAGAGTGAAATTAGGGTATCCCCTTCCCTCTAGGCTAATGGAACTCCCTTTATCTATGGGAAGGAGTAAGGACTGATAGGCATCGCCCTGGCATTTCCTTGCTTTTCGCTAACTCCTGCTAGGTCCTTAAAAGTCGAAGCTTGGAACCGAGAAACCTTCTAAATCATTTAATCCCTCCCCGTCGCTACATGGAGAGCTAACAGTAGTGATATTAAATGGAAAGTGCCAGGCTAAAGGTAAAGAGCATCTTCCTGCGTAGAGATTAGCTCCAGAGAATAGGTTGTTTTAGTATTTCTTAGTACGGATAAGTGGATACACTAAACAAGGTGTCCTTGTGTCCCTACCTTGAATCTCTCACTCACTCTTTACTCAAACTCAAACCCTTAGTACTGGAAAGAAGATGCCTAGTACTGATAGACACCATATCCACATTATAGACCTTAGGAATGTTACCCCCATTATCCATTTCATTTGATAACTTGCTTGCCTTTTTTCTGCTAGTGGATGGGCTGGATTGCCTAAGAGGTAAAGATACTTTCCTTGCTAGCTTGCCCTAAAGTCTTTTGACCTAGAACCTGCTTGCTTAAGAGTAGCTGGAAGGCCTACGTCCCTCTATCTATTGTTCAAGAAACTCCGTTCCTTTCAAGGAAAGCCTTTAGTAGTACCTTAGGGAAAAGCCCATTTTCAAGCGGGTTCTAGGATTAGCACTCCAGCAAGACAAGATTAGAAAGGTAGCACTCTTTTCAAGCCTATATATGAATTTTTCTCAGCCATCCATATGGGAGTTCCCCACTAGCCTGTGGGAGTGCCACTATCAATAGGAAAAGACTTCTTTCCTCCTTAGGATATCTCCTATTTTACATTATTAATCTAGCATTGGACTCTTACCTAGACTAAGAAGACTTCTAGTTCTAACAATACGTTTCATACCGAGCTAAATGTGCTACCAAATGAAATGGTCGAAGGTCTTTTTAGTTCTCCTTTCAATTGCTGCAGTACTAAGGCTAGTTGTTACAATTGGAGTATTAATCTAATCCCTTACTAGCTGAGCTTCCCACTATAATAATTGAGTAGGAGAAAAAAGGTAAACCTGTCCAATAGTAGTCCTATGGTAAGTAACCTCAGGTTCAGTATACATAGGATATGCTTGTTCCTCTCTCTGCTCTAGTTCAGAACCCTATAACTAACTAGGATTCCCTGGTAGAGCCATAGATAAGATTCTTTAGATGTCTTTCCCCTATTTGGTCCATGTTGTACCTTGTAGAGATTTACTTATAATAAGACTTTTTGGCTCCCCCTTCTACTTTTGATTTTTTTCTTTATTCCTTTTACTTGCCCTTACTCCATAGGGCTCCTCGTCCTTTGGTTTCCTGTCTAACCACTCCTTTCTTTAGTATTCAAGGTGGGCTCTTGAAAGAGCTCCTTCGGCAGCACCATACATGACATTCATTCTTATCCTTGTTTCTTTGTCTTCGTTATTTGGAGCAGTGAGCTAGTATGCTGAAAGCTAGTGCTTGTCCATTTGGATTCCATCTGCTTCCTTCCCCCGGCATTGCATTTGTTGATAGCTTTTTGCCTTCTTTAAGCACCATAAGCCCCAAGTGACCTAGCCTAGCCATAAGTAAGGATGTTGATTCTCGCTCCGAGTTTGTTTTGGATTCACGTGGTGAGAAAATAATTTGTGATTAGCTTTATTTGTTTGGGTTCCCTGAGATGAATCTAATCTTTCTACCCTACCAACTCTTTTTCCATAAGAACAATTGGGTTTTTTTAGTGAAAACTTAGATATTGAAGCATGGGCGGCGGCTTGAGCCCGTTACGAATGACCTATTTGACACGAAAGCAATGCTTTTTGCTTAAGAGAGGGACCCTGGGGCCAAACTCAAACTTTCTGGAGCTAGAGCATACATTGAGCTAGCTTTGCCAGATTGGACTACGTTCATCTTAGAGCACCAGTCAAGCTCATCACTAGGTAACGAATGAGTCAAAACAAATGGTGATCATAGGTGGATAGCTAGCCAAGCTCTAGCTGGTGGAGCAAGGGCTGAGGCTGTAGTTTCAAATCCAACAAAGTATTAAGTAGAATCTAGGGCTGGATAGAGGTTGCCAACCGGGTTGAGTACTTGAAAAACTAAAAAAAAGGGCTTGTTGCCCGCTCTAAACTAAAAGTAGTCTTGACTTCCTTTGGAGGCTCCTCGGGGAGGTAGAAAGGGTGGAGATGCGGGCTAGAGATCCTACCCTCAAATCTGTGTATGAAAGGTTCCTCAAAAAGGGGATCGATCTTGGGAACGGGACTAAACAAAACTCCCTTGAGAAGAAGAGCTTTTAAGCCACGTTGAGAATAGCCCTCTACATCACATCCTGATAGTGTATTCTTTGGCATAGACATCAAAATAAGAATGGTTAAGCAGTAGATGGGAAGCAAAAAGGGGCGAACTGCCCTCGGACTTCAGTCTACTCAGGCCCTCTGATGATTTAGGATGTGTTGATCTGATGTCTTCGCATTTCCCTCCCAGTGTGGGATGTAAGTTGTTTAATCAAGAGGGCTATGAGTGGAGCAAGCAAGGTCTTTGTCTGGCGTCGGGGAGGCTTAAGAATTTCACTACTTTACCCAGTCAATCACTCTGTCAGCCTTTAGTCAAGGAAACCATACCGAAAGAACCTTACTTTATAGAAGGTCTCATAAATGCTTGCTTAATGTCCCAGGTTCGCATGTCCTTAAGCCAACAAGGGCAGAAATAGCACACTCATTGAAGGTGAGAGGAATCCCCTAGCATTCAATTTGATTTAGTTGAAATATCCTTGGGGGAAGGGCTACTAGCAGCTTCTTCTTCGTCTTTGCCTCATGCAACCTTAAGCCGAGATCAATTAATTACTTAAAAAAGTATTAAAAAAAAATAGGACCAAAGCCAATTCAACTTCTTCAACAGGAAAAACCTAGTCCTCATAGACTTGCAGCTCATCCAGGACTTGTTCGTGACCCATAGAAAACAAAACTAGAATCAGAAGCCCTGTGACTAAATATTGAACTGCTAGTTATGAAAAGCATCTCTACTATCTGGCTCTCTCTCAAGAGTCAAACTCCTCCTCGGTTCCCTTTCACCCTGGATGTGAGAGTGGGATCGATCCCCCTTCCTCCAACAGCATTTATGCCCATTCTTACAAAATCCATTATCTGCTGCCCTACTGTACTTCCTTTCTTTCTCCTCCTACTTCACTCTCCCTTCTGTCTTTCTTCAAGAGTCAGATAAGAAAGGAAAGCCTGGCCAGGCCTATGGAAGTACTGACTTAGCTTATCGATTCAGAGCGGATTTGTTCACTCGGTGTTCTTTCTGAAACAGCCAGATCGGTGCCTTGAGGTGGTGAAAGTAATGCTAATGGAATGTCCCTAGATGAGGCTTAGAAAAAATAGCCTTAGTTTGATCTTCTTCCAGAATAGAATCTGTCTTTACTTTATGATTCAATCGATTCCTGACAGGATTGGCAATGGAGAATTCGGCTTAGTAAGCCTTTATCCGGAGGTGACTTCGCTCCCTTTTTCTTAGTGAAGGAAGTGCCTGTGTTCACATCTTCTCCTTCCTGGGAAGCGACAGAGTCAAATCAATCTCCTCAACTGGTGATATTCTTCTTCCCTTCTCAAAAGAATTAAAAGAAATTGAATCTTCGCTACGCCCCCTCTAGTTAACCATCACTCATCTGTCGGCTACGAAACATAGCTATGAAAACGCATCTTGAATGTCTTTTTGTTACCCATCTGATCTGGCTATCTAGAAGGAGTTCAAAGATCTCTCCTCTACGTTAGCCTTATGAGGGGAATTTCCGTGCTAGGAGTAGTAAGAGTGAGAGTAGGTCTTCCATTCTCTTGTCTTGATTCTCCTAGTAGAGGAAGTAGTAGTTGTAATGTAGGTGCTTCACCCTGAGGCTAATTGGTTTCAAGGGCAAATTCTCTATCTCGCTTTTGAATTTCCTTTGTTATAGTTGTTAGAGGTGAACTAGTGACTAGAGTGAAGTCGTAACAAGGTCCAGCCCAAATCTCCTTTCCAAACTACTTAGTCCGAGGGAGCGAAGTAACTACTGCAAATAACCTATTGTATGTAATAGCTCTTAGAATGGCTTGTGCCTAATTAAGATACAAAGAAAAAGATGCATGCTAGAAGACTTTGCACGAATAGGTATAGGTTCAGATGTGGGATTAGCCAAGAGATGCCTTCCTAAGCTCAAATTATTGGATTTCCAGCTTTCTTGAACCGGATTGCACTGATCTGATTAGGCAGAAGAAATATGCCACCCTGATGAAGCTTCCCAAAAGTAAGGCATGAAGAGTTTCCATGATGTGGTGATGGTCAGCACGCCCATTCAAAAGGCAATTAGGCCAACTGAAGGGAAGGTGCGAGTAGAGAAGGAACTATTGAAAGGCAACTAGTGAAGATGCCAATAGTATACCTCTTCTTTGAACAATTGAATCTAAATAGGTTCTTGCTAGGCTCTTTATCGAAAGGCTGATGAAACTAGATCAAATACAAATAGGGGAAGAAATGCCACATCTGATTCCACAAAGCAAAAAAGGCTCGTCTAACAAGTTGCCTTTTCAATTAAACAGTAAACCAATGATGTTACTTTTTCTCCACTGCTTTGAAAGACCTTACACCCCTATGTCTCTTGTTGGGGTACTTACTTGAATAAGGAGAGGGATTCAAAGTGAAAGGCAAAGCTAGTGTGCAATCCGACATGAAATTTCACAGCAAACGATCTGCCTACAAGGAGTAAGCGTAGCAAGAAGGGAGGAGCCCGCTTAACCTGTCGCTTTATGGCTTACAGGAGTAGCTGGCATTGGCTAGGAAAGAGACAGGACAAAGAGGGGAAGGAGGACATGGATGCCCAGAAGAGGTCTAATAGTCTCCGATTTGGTTACGGGACTAGAGCAAGTCTCTTTTTCTTTGATAGAATAGGCTCTTTGTAGGCTAAGGATTCACAGCTTCTAGATAAAAGCACATCAGTTACAAGAGGGCAGACTAAGAATTGAATAAGAAATTGACTTAGATAGAGTCCGACAATCAGCTGCTATAGAATCAGCATCTGGCATTGCTTTTTTTGGTTTCAAAGGCTTGGCTAGAAGCATGGATTGGTTTGAATAGCCTAGCTTCGTTGCCCCAAGGGGGGAATCCACTTGCCTCCTCCGAGTGGAGCATGGGTGGCAAAATTTATGTTTCTTACAGGCATAGGATGCTAAGAAGACGGGGGCCCAAAGAGGGTTCTCGAAAGGGCTTAGTATACTTGCTTGAGAGAGCAAAGGCCCAGGAAGGGATAAGGTATAAGGGATACACTGGAAGGAAGTTCCCGGTTTTGCTGCATAAAACTGATTATATTGAGGTGGAAAGACCACCCAGAACTCCCTGTGGAGGGTGGGCGGTTGTATGACCAGACAATAAAGCGGACCCCAGTCTTGTCCAATAACCATTCTGAGTGGACGTATGAACTTAGAGGAAACCAAAAGACCTTTTTCAATATAACCTTTTCCACCGGCCAAGTTGCCGATGAGGATCAGTACAAGACAACTGACTTTAATTATGATTGATAGGAAAACTTCACTCTCTTTGAGCTAACAGCCAAGAAGAGTTCACATTCAACTTCCTTACTTTAAAAAAACCAAAAGCATTGGCAGAGTGCTGCTGAGATGAATCAGAGTTTCTTCTTATTGAATCATTCCTATAGATTGCTAGTAGTTTAGTTCCATTTGTTCGCTTTAGGAAAAGGGCTTGGCCCCGGTCTTTCCTTATTATAGATAAGGCACACACAAGTGATCTAATTAGTTAGCAGAGCGAGGGGATAGTGACCAGTGACGAGTGACCATAGGGCTTTGGTAACTGGAGGAGTAGTTGCTTAGTAACCAACTTACTTATGAGTACCAACAGCAGTGACTATTGTGCTTTCTTATGCCAATTCCTATTGTTTGCTATATTATTTCGGTGCCTGTAACGATTCTTAATACCAACTGGCTTGATTGCGATTGAAGTGGCTTGGGTTGAGCCTGTTGGAAATTTTTCCTCTGTGTTCTATCTATTATAACTATTCTGATGACTGGCTTTCCTGCTCTTGATCCTACTCCCGCTCCAGTTCCTATTCCTAACACCACAACCTCCTACTCCTGCTCCTACTACTAGCAAGAGACAAGCTCCTACTCCCATTATTCCGTTGCAATTATGGTTTCGGTTTCTAATGCCAGTTTTAGGTTCCTTTTGTTCCTATTGCTTGTGTTCCAGTTGCCAGTTCATACTGACTATGTAGTATGCCAGTTGCCTATTCATCATACGAGACGAACTAACCGTGACAAATTGAGGAAAGACTATTGCGAATACACCAGCTCCTTCTACCGGCTACCAATGGACCTGTGCCTACAATAGCTCCCACACCTACTAAAGCCAATACTCTACTTCTTGTATGCCAATTCATACTAGCTATTCCTACTTGTGTGACTCTTCCTGTTGTTTTACTTCATCATCCTTATTCCTGCGAGCTGGCTTGCTTGCAAGTGCCTATTTGAACTTCCTACTAGCTAGTTGAGCTAAAAAGAGTGACAAAAGATGGGTTGCTTGTGTACCTATTCCTTTTGGCTTTCCAGCTGGATATCCTATAATATCGATTGCTTCTTTCTGTTCAACTTGCCTTTCCTATTGCTTTCGATTGCGTGCTTTCCTTCGTTTGTGTCTGACTGTATGAACTTAGAGGAAACCAAAAGACCTTTTTCAATATAACCTTTTCCATCGGCTGAGTTGCCGACGAGGATCAGTACAAGACGACTGACTTTGATTATGATTGATAGGCGAACTTCACTCTCTTTGAGTTAACAGCCAAGAAGAGTTCACATTCACATTCAACTCCCTTACTTTAAAAAAAACAAAAGCATTTGCAGAGTGCTAACGAGAGGAATCAGAGTTTCTTCTTATTGAATCATTCCCATAGATTTCTAGTAGTTTAGTTCCACTTGTTCACTTTAGAAAAAGGGCTTGGCCCCAGTCTTTCCTTATTATAGATAAGGTACACACAGGTGATCTAATTGATAATAGTTAGCAGAGCGAGGGGATAGTGACCAGTGACGAGTGACCATAGGGCTTTGGTAACTGGAGGAGTAGTTGCCTAGTAACCAACTGACGTACGAGTACCAATAGCAATGACTATTATGCTTTCTTATGCTGATTCCTATTGTTTGCTATATTATTCAAGTGCATGTAGCGATTCCTAATACCAACTGGCTTGATTGCGATTGAAGTGGCTTGTGTTGAGCCTGTTGGTGGTTTTTCCTTTGCCTTCTATCTATTATAACTATTCTGATGACTGGCTTTCCTGCTCCTGATCCTACTCCCGCTCTAGTTCCGATTCCTAATACCACAACCTCCTACTCCTGCTCCTATTACTGGCAAGAGACTAGCTCCTACTCCCATTATTCCGTTGCAATTATGGTTTCGGTTTCTGATGCCAGTTTTAGGTTCCTTTTGTTCCTATTGCTTGTGTTCCAGTTGCCGGTTCATACTGACTATGTAGTATGTCGGTTGCCTATTCATCATACAAGACGAACTAACAGTGACAAATTGAGGAAAGACTACTACGAATACACTAGCTTCTTCTACCGACTACCAATGGACCTGTGCCTACAACAGCTCCCACACCTACTAAAGCCAATACTCTACTTCTTGTATGCCAATTCATACTAGCTATTCCTACTTGTGTGACTCTTCCTGTTGTTCTGCTTCATCATCCCTATTCCTGCTAGTTGGCTTGCTTGCAAGTGCCTATTTGAACTTCCTACTAGTTAGTTGAGCTAAAAAGAGTGACAAAAGGCGGGTTGCTTGTGTACCTATTCCTTTTGGCTTTCCAGCTAGATATCCTACAATACCGATTGCTTCTTTCTGTTCAACTTGCCTTTCCTATTGCTTTCGATTGCGTGCTTTCCTTCATTTGTGTCTGACCGTATGAACTTAGAGGAAACCAAAAGACCTTTTTCAATATAACCTTTTCCACCGGCCGAGTTGCCGACGAGGATCAGTACAAGATGACTGACTTTGATTATGATTGATAGGCGAACTTCACTCTCTTTGAGTTAACAGCCAAGAAGAGTTCACATTCACATTCAACTTCCTTACTTTAGAAAAAACAAAAGCATTCGCAGAGTGCTGCCGAGAGGATTTAGAGTTTCTTCTTATTGAATCATTCCTATAGATTGCTAGTAGTTTAGTTCCATTTGTTCGCTTTAAAAAAAGGGCTTGGCCTCGGTCTTTCCTTATTATAGATAAGGCACACACAGGTGATCTAATTAATAATAGTTAGTAGAGCGAGGGGATAGTGACCAGTGACGAGTGACGAGTGACCATAGGGATTTGGTAACTGGAGGAGTAGTTGCCTAGTAACCAACTGACTTAGGAGTACCAACAGCAGTGACTATTATGCTTTCTTATGCCGATTCCTATTGTTTGCTATATTATTCCAGTGCCTGTAGCGATTCTTAATACCAGCTGGCTTGATTGCGATTGAAGTGGCTTGTGTTGAGCCTGTTGGCGGTTTTTCCTCTGCGTTCTATCTATCATAACTATTCCGATGACTGGCTTTCCTACTGCTGATCCTACTCCCGCTCCAATTCCTATTCCTAACACCACAACCTCCTACTCCTGCTCCTACTATTGGCAAGAGATGAGCTCCTACTCCTATTATTCCGTTGCAATTATGGTTTCGGTTTCTAATGCCAGTTTTAGGTTCCTATTGTTCCTATTGCTTGTGTTCCAGTTGTCGATTCATACTGACTATGTAGTATGCCGGTTGCTTATTCATCATACGAGACGAACTAACCGTGACAAATTGAGGAAAGACTACTGCGAATACACCAGCTCCTTCTACCGGCTACCAATGGACTTTTGCCTACAATAGCTCCCACACCTACTAAAGCCAATACTCTACTTCTTGTATGCCAATTCATACTAGCTATTCCTACTTGGGTGACTCTTCCTGTTGTTCTGCTTCATCATCCCTATTCCTGCGAGCTGGATTGCTTGCAAGTGCCTATTTGAACTTCCTACTAGCTAGTTGAGCTAAAAAGAGGGACAAAAGACGGGTTGCTTGTGTACCTATTCCTTTTGGCTTTCCAGCTGGATATCCTACAATACTGATTGCTTCTTTCTGTTCAACTTGCCTTTCCTATTGCTTTCAATTGCGTGCTTTCCTTCATTTGTGTCTGACCAGAGGAGATAGTTACCAGCGACGAGAGGGGAAGAGAGAGAGACGGTTGCTAACCAGAGGGGATAGTGACCAGCGACTAGAGTTCCTATTTGCTTTCTATTATCAACTAGCCTTCCTACACTAGCTCCAGTTCTAGCTGTTATCTATAAAGTAAAGAGCACCTTTCCCTAGAAAGTGAATGTAAAGAGTGATAAAGCGAGGAAAGACTAAAGCCAAGACTCATATTCCTATGTTGAGTATTCTGATTGCTTTCTTGATCGATTGTGGTTCCTGTTCCTACTACTTGTGTTGTTTTCTTGCTCCTACTACCGAAAGAAAGGATTACATTACTATTACTTACAGGAAGTGAACATGTAGTAAGGTGCGCGTTAGTGCTATTATTCCTGAAGCAAGTGGCCCCCCCTATATTATCACGCCCTTCTCCCTTATGACATCAAGGTGGTACTTTTGAAGCTGGCTGCCAACGCATTGTATCTAACCACACTGTGGCAAACCAATACAAGTAAACACGAGCATTCGACATCTTTGGCCGAACGGTTAGGCAAGACTACGACGCCTGGGTAAACATTCCCTTTACCAAACAAGACGTCGAGAGTTTCACTTAACCATTCCCCTCCAGCAGCCAAAGTGATAGTGGCTGTAGCATCCACTAGTAATGTGTGGAAGAGGGTAAGCTTTCTATGTATCTTAAGGACATATCAACACCTTTTGCATCTTTTAAAGGAAATATATAATAATAATATTGTTAAGGGTCCTGAGGACTAGGATGGCCAAAGATCAAAACCTAAATGTGTAGGGGTTGATCATTGAAGCTAGGGCAATAACAATGAAGGAATTTTAGCGTTGATGTAGCTAATTTATCAACCACCTTTATAGTCGATTCATTAGGGTCGTCACCTTCTACCCAGAAGTATCTACCGTTTTTTTCTCTATTAAGCCTCAAGCTATGCGACTTCCTAAAGAAAACTGCAATCGTAGTTTATCAACCACTCACAAGACCACCGAGATCTTCGACTTAGCTCCTAAAGGTAATCCACCCGAACCTTCTGACAAGGGGGCAAAAGATCACAAAAGGGAGAAAAAGTCCTAACTAAATCATAACACTATAACCTCAATCGTCTACCCATTCCATCCATCATATCAATCGAGTCGATTTGATTTGTTCTTATCTATAGATAACATGAGAGAGAACTTATGACCTTGCAGATGGAGAGGGATTCAAACCCCCGGTATTCCTATAAATACTTCGGTTTTCAAGACCGACTCTTTCAACCGTTCAGACATCCATCCCTTTGCGCTTCGCCCGCCCTATCTATCCGCGCATTGCCAGGTAGGGGCAACTCTATGTGATTCACTACGCTTGCTTGCTCCTATCAACTGACTTTACTCAAGGGCTTGTCGATTAGCGACACTTTTTTAGTAGTACGAATCGCTACGCTTCGCTTGTTTCTACATGATAATATGCAACTTGGTTGTTGTGCTCCTTGTAGGTAATAGCAAGAGAGTGAAGAATGAGCAATCCTCCAAACAAAAAGAGTGATTGAGTCCAACTCAAGCGAGTGAGTGAAAGGGGTGGCAAGAGAGCGAGTTCGACTCACAAACAATCAGCAAGTGAAAGACCACTCCTTTAGCGCCAGTACTGTTGCGAGACTGGTACGTAGCAGCTCACGAGCAACATATAGACTAAGGTTGCCCATCACTCCCTTGCTCCTTTTTGAAGGCCCACCGATTGAGTTCCTCCATAAGAAGACTGAATGCCCAACTTCGCAGAGCAACTCTCTCCCCAGTCCACAGCATAGTGTGGAATCTAGATCTACTATGTGTTCTGACTCTATTGGATCAAGTCAGATACAAGGCCTTCTACTACTATGTATGGAGACACTAAGCTCTATTTCAGAGATTGGACTCTCTTACTGTGATTAGTCTAGGCTCTTCTCGAGCTAGGTTCCCTGGATCCATTCTGACCTAAATGGATGAATGAAGAAGGGGGCAGGCAAATAGGACAATCACACACACACACACACACACACACACACACACACACACACACACCTCTTTTTAGCCGACTAAAGCCGGATCCACTATATGGCTAGGATTAGAGAAAGATTGAGAAAGCAACCTAAACCTACTCTACTTTGATTCAATAGGTGAACATCCCCCTATTTGTCGATCAATGAATGGATCAAAGAAGGAGTCTCGAGATATGTCATCGTGTATAAGGGAAGAAGCTCGAACCTGATCAAAGAATGAAGAAGCACGCCTGGGTAGACTGAAAGAGCTCTTGCTCTATGTATCCATCCCACTCCAGGTCATAGAAAAATATGGCCCTAAACGTAAGGCTGTTCTATTCACTAGCCAAGTTTCCATCACTCTCCATCCCTAGGAAGAACTCCAAGCTGTAATGGATCAGTCTACTTTGAAACCCTGACCCTTCAATCATTCCACCGCCTCGATTAGCTGGTTTCTCTAATGGGCTGGGTGAGCGAGAAGGATTTTATCCTCATCCCTTTGATTCATTTCCAACTTGAAGAAAGCCTCGGAGAAAACTCAACTAAGCCCTCACTTATTTCCTTTCGGGGATTTAGAAGAGAATCAGCCTCACCCCGCCTGCTACAAGCAACTCGAATCAACACAAAAACTGTTTGTTTTGGCATTCCCCATGCCTTGTGTCAATTCCCTGCCAAGTGCCCCTCTTGCACTCAGGGCCGTAGCCATGACATGACATTCTCTACTGCCCGCATCATGCAAGGACCCAGGAACTTCATTCTAGTTAAGTGTGTGATTTTTGCTTCCATGGTTCATGACATACTTGATCTAGTTTGTTGGAGGGAGGATTCCTTCCCCACTTCTTGTCTCTTCCTTCTCCTTGGTGTAACAGCCAAGCAAGATATTGTATAACCTTGCCTTTAGTCATTAGGGCTCGCTCAGTGATTCTCCTGTCCAAGACACTTTGATTCGCTTCGTGATGGAGAGGGCTTGGAGCTGGCTGGACAAAGATGGATTGAAGGCCTCTATTTAGTAAGGTGAGATAGATGGATTAAAGGGGAGAATCATTCTATTGAGAGGATAATGAATGACTTTACTGAATAATGCATTAAATGAGTAAGTGAATGAATAAAGAAATTAGATTCAAAATCCGTTGTGATTGATCGACCAGCTTTCACAGATGATATTCCTCCATCCAGCTAAAAAATGGATGTGCGCGCCTTACTACTTCTTCACTTACTAATACTAATCATGATAGGGTCTAAGAAGGGCTAATTGGGGTTTTGAACATTATAGTTGCCCCCCCCCATTTCAGTTCGCTTGCTGGGTTCCATGGGATTTCCACTCATAAGGAAGAAGGATGGTTAGGTGATACCTTTTCTCAAAGCCGGCTCAATGGGATTTTCGACTCTTTTGATGCATCTTTTCCCTATTTTTTGTTTGATTTACAACTCAATAGTTGAAAGCAAACCAGAAAAAGCATCTGGAGGAGGAACCGGCTTATGAATTACTAGAGCCGGATCTAGATGACCTCCGAATGCCAAATCCCCAAAGAAAGTGGGGGCCAACAGCCACTGCCACGAAACAAGAACCGTGACGAAAATGAACCCACTGCTACCCCACCACAAAATTCTTAAATGGAAATGTGGCAATGATAGCAGTGCACGAATTCACCCCCCCCCCTTTGAGGAATGGCTCAAAGACCTGCTTAACTTCGATGAAGAAGACCAAATCAAACTCAAAAATGAAAGAAACATTCCAAAGAATCGGTACGATGCGAAGAATTAAAAAGAAAAAATCAAATTCCAATAACAAATTCTTGATCCTTTTGTACTAAAAGGGATCATTTATGGCATCCATTGTATACGCGATCTCCAGAACAAATTATAGGTCTATCTGATTTTAGTGGTACCTTGACCGCTGCCTCGAAACTATAGCAGTGGTCAAAGTCAAAGACCCAACCAACCCTAGCTCCTTAAGAGAGGTCGACACCTCCCTCCCCTATCTCCAATGTGGCTTGAAAGAAAGCCACCTTGTTTTTGGCAATGAATGGAGTAGAGTCTCAATGGATCGGCAGCAGAGTAGACTGATTCTGACTGAGACTCCTGCTTGATTTGTTTCGAGGCCCCCAGCTCTAAGCTAGGTATAGGCCTCTCCATAAGTGGGTTAGAGGATAAAGGGGAGTGGAGCCTTACTAATAAGGCCCTTTCCACCTTTCGCATCTCTATTCCAAACTATCAAATAACGACTTTTCCTCGTTCCCATTACTCCGCGGCCCATCTACCTTTTCCATTGTCAACCCCGGCAACTTATGAGTGAGGCTTTTGGGGCTACCTACTTGACTTTAAGGATAATGTGTAATATAAAGGTGAACATCCCTTGCCTATTAGTTTGAGGGCTGCCTGCCTTTTGAATAGAAGGAAGTGGGGGTGATTTTGGTAAACTGATGCATGAGCTAAGGCTCCCATGTCTTGCAGACCCTAAACAAAAGTTAAGTCGTAAAAGGACTCATAGGGAGTTAGAAGCAAGCAGAGTCAAAGGCAGGTCAAACTCTAATAAGCAGAGGGGGAGACACATTCATGAAAAGTGAGAAGTCGTGCCTTACTAGAGAGGATGGACTGACTTTATATGAATAGATCTGACTTATGGGTAACAGTAGGAACATCTATTAGTCCATATCGTGGGTCTACTTGTTACAACAGGTGAACATCCCCATTCCAAAACATTCACTTAGGTCCTCCGGCAGGCATCAAAAAGGGGATGAAAAGAGTCTATTTACCTTTACAATATTTCAGAATGTATCACGGCCCTATCTATTCATCTTTTTCTTTAAAAAAAAAAAGAGTTCTGCATCTCTTCGGTGCTGTTCTTGGACCACCCACCCCTTCCTTCCCCTTAGCCCTGCCCGATTAGGTCTGAAGAGATCAGATCTCTCGAATGAAGTTAAGTGATAGGAAGAGAAGACTGCTAGCGGGAGATCTATATTCATTACACCCGGCTCGGCAGGTACAGATCGAAGTAGGAAATTCTCCATCTGCCTGCTAGCAACAAAGGGGGTTCGATTCCCGTTATACGCTATGGCAAAAAAGACTAATTCAACAAGATATGCCTTGCCTGCATTAAGATTTAAAACTTGCCGTTCACTTCCAGGAAATGTTTCGAACAGAGAATTTACAATAATACAACGTCACATTCTCTGAAGATTGAGGAACAAGAGGAGATCTATTAAGAGAAAGATTTATCTGAGACAAAATCTTAACAGTTACATCAAATCACAAACTACACAAAAGTTGGCCCTTTTTCATGGGGATTTACCCATCATAGAGATGCACAGAGGAACAGAACGAACTTCTTATATCCCTTTTTCACTTAATCCATAAACAAGATCGGACGTTATTTTGGTTCATCTCCATTTTCGTGAAACTATTCCTCAAGCAAGGCAGCTGATAAGTGATTGAAGGGTTTGTGTGAATAATGGAATGGTAAGCATTACTCATTTGAAAGTGTCCCACGGTGATCTAATATCTTTTCAAGAAAATGACGCAAGAACCAGGGGTGAAGAAATCAAGAGATCTTTCTATATCGACATATCAATTGAAAAAATTATAGGCAAATTCCTCCCGATAAGAATGTGAAGAAGAACCAAAACAGAATGGTTTTGCCTACTCAAAACTAAGAGGGGTTGCTGCCTACTACTCAAATCCCGATTTTTGCAATAGTTGCATTCTTCTATGCAAGAAGAAGACTTAGAAAGAACAAAGAAGTTTGGATCCGCAAAAGTATGCTTAGGCAGTTCCTTTGCATAGCACAACAGAATATAGAGGCTTTTGTATCATTTCAAAATCATTTTCTTATCGAAGAGAAGAGAAGAGAAGGAATGAGAAAAACCAAAATCATCCTACTCAAACAAGAAGTCTTTTAGTTAAAAACTCTTCTTTATATAGTAATTCGACCTATAGCTCTAGATCCCCCCATCAGTTTACTAATAAGAGAAGAATAAAAAGGACTGAACTACCTACTCATTATTTGGAGGTGAATCATAGAACACCAAAAGATGTGGTCTCTTATGGACCTAACATAGGTCACATCCCTCATGACATAAGATTGAAAGATCCAAACCTTCCTCTTCGGAGCCAAAATGGCCGTGGCCAAAACATATAAGAAAAGATCAGCGTAGTCGCTCATAGGGATATATCTATCAGGATAGAGTCTCGTTAGTCTAGATCGATTCAATGATAGATCTCTCTCCATATAGATAGGTATCTTTGTGGATAGAGATAAAGAGATAGGGATCCATCTAGACCTTGATATATATCCATCTAGGTATCTCCCCAAAAGCATACTCTTTTAGGGAGTTGACGTCCTTTCTTACTTTTGTATATCAAGAAGAGTTTTGTCTTTCTCGCTACGCCCCTTACCTGACTTCACTTTCTTACTACAAATATCGTATGATAAAGCACTTCTTCTCCCCTACTTCTCTGGCTTGCTTACCTGGCGCTTGAAAGGATCACTACTAGTTGAATAAAAGGATTAGCGTTACTGGCTTGTTGGACTGAAGGGAATGCGTCAAAAGGGGCTTGCTACTATATATGAGACAGACTGGCTTTCTGAAGAAAAGGAATTGGTTTGGCTACTATCACTATTGATCGAATATTAGGAATGAAAGGAATTAATGGAATGAATGGTACCCTTTGCCCATTGAAAAGCTAGTATTTAGAAAGGAATTCACTCTTGCTGGGCTAACAAAGGAACATTGCTCTAATGTGTCTTACAACCCCCTAAGCTCTCCCTATCGGGAACTTCATTGCTTCAGGTGAAGTTGTTCTTGCTTTGAGCTAACTTCATCATATATGAATTTCTCGCTGCTAGCAATCCAAGGTAATAAGGTATATTATGCACCCATTAATTATATAGTCAAGTATACCTTTCTTCTCTAGAAGGCGATTTGGCCCATTTTCTCTTTCCTAGTAAGAAGGAAATTCCCAATCACGACAGCCTTCCTTTTTTTGGCATTCATTTGTCTCAAAAGAAAGAGCTAGCAAACCACACCAATTCCATTCCAATTATGTTAGAAAGAGCAGGATAGCTGCCATCAAGCTGCCCCTTGACCTTTAGAGTGAGAGCCTTCCGAGACCAGTGCTATCAAGAAGAAGGAAAAATAGCCTTTATGGAGCCTTGAGCTAAATCATTGACCTTGCGCCTAGTTTTTGCTCCTAAAGAAAGGGAAGGGCTTTCCTCAGCCTCAAAGCCAACAAAAGCAATCGCAATCACAGCTATCTCCTCTAACTATACTAACTACGTGAAAGCTAAAAGCTTAATCGGATTCTTACCCGAGTGTGACTGCACTAAAGGGAATTTCCTATTCAAGAGCCGGGCATGACCTCTTAAAGAATTTTTTCCTACACCTTTGCTATTGAGTCTCCGGCTATTGAATTAGCATAAGAAAGCATCAAAGAAGAGGAATAGCTATCTTTCACAAGCAAGAGAGGTGCTGGAGCCACCGGGCTTTCTTTCTCTACTATTTAGTAAGAGATAGATGCCATAAAGAGGGAGTGAGATTTGGCTTAAGTGAGTAATGAATGAGTGAGGGGCACCGAGAAAATTAGTTCGCTTCGACAGCGAGTTAGTTCAGTAACACTTGGGTATCAATCAACATAAATAAAGTATGACACCGCTCTTTCAAAGTCACTATCTCTATCATAATAGAAGCAAGCTCAAGGCTAGAATGAATTAGATAAGGAATTGAATAAGGGCAAACCTATCTAGCTATTGAAAGTTCAATCTATCGATCCTATATTAATTTCTAAATCCTTGTTCTATGGCCTTTTTTTTAGCTTTTAACGGACTTTTCCAGTGTCTCATGGAAATATATAAAACATAAAGAAAAAAGGGGTCTTACTTACAGAGAGATTGGGACTAAAAGCAAATAGAAGGGCTCTTCACCTTGATATTTGAAAAACAAAAAGGAAAGATTCCATTGCATTGAAAGGCTAACTAATCCCTTACTAACTAATAGGGCTTCTTTTTTTTAAGATACTGATTAAGAAGGTAGAGTACCATCTTCTTTGTATCAGAAATCTCCCCTTACTTATCAACCTACTCTGTAGACTCGTCACAACGCAACACCCATCTGCTTTCCTTTCCCTACTTCACAAAACCAACCGGTTATCTTATGCAGGCTTGAAATGACTCTAACTTAAAGAGATGAACTCATGACAAAAAGGGCTTTGTCTTTATCTTGAGGCTCGCCTGCCTGCAAGAGTACTAACTACACTTGCTGACTAAGAAAGGGAAAAAAGAGGTGTAGAATCAATACACTATCATGGTCAACTATACCAAATCCTTAATCATATTAATATGATTTTCAATAAATTACTTTATCTTAGGCGGATAGTAGGAATCGAACCCACATCTTCTCCTTGGCAAAGATCAATTTGACCATTCGACAACCATATCTGCATTTTTTTTCTTTATTGGTTTTGCTTGGACTGGTATCATTAAGAAAAGGGAACAGTTTGGCTTATCGAGAATAGAATTCTTTCTTCACTCCTACTTCTAGATTTCTTATTACTTCAACATCTCTTAAAAAAAAATAACCCTTCTTCCAGCAGCAGCAAGAGCTGCTGAAAAACGTACGTGCATTCTCTCCTTCTATTTACTTTACGTAAATTTCTTCTTTTCTTATCTTAAGAAGGCAAGCAAGTCCGGCGCAAGGTGGGTTGCTCTTCGCCTACTGAACCTAATTCACTTAAGTTAGACTCATGACTCATATCCCTATCATATTGGGCCATGATGAACCTTAAAAAGGTTTGGATTGACCCGCAGACATAGTTCTATTTTAACTCCTCCTTAATGAGTCCATATAGGGTTTTGGTATATCATTTCAAAATCGATAGTTTGGAAAAAGAGTTGAATTTCTAGCTAAAATCATGTTTTGCCTTAAGCCATTGTCAAGGCTATCAGGCGTGGGCTTTCCTATGGTATTCACTTCTTTGTTTCTTTCATCTGTAAGAGATACTGGATCTACTATCTCTAATTCAGCATCTGCTTTTAACTATTTCATAGCCTCCTATCCCGAGCTAACTTGAGAGCTGGGTTAAGAGCAACTAAGGAAAATCCATAGAGTTGGGAGCCTAAATTACCTCCACTGGAACCTTGTCCTCTCTATAGAGGAAAGACTGTACTAGAATGTACTACTCCACTAGAAATGTATCGAACCTGTAACCTATAACATCATCCTATGCATGGAATGCAACCACAACTTGAACTCAACCCCTAGCACTAAATCTCCAAAAAGGGAATTGGATGAATGAGAACTGGCTAGCCTCTATCCTTAGGACCTAGAATCTGTTATCCAAGGTAGGACGGACTCCTATCATCATATGGTTCTTTTTAATACCTTCATTTCATTCCCTGCGAGGTCTAACAATGAGAGAGTGCTCCGAAAATAGAAGACCAAATAAGAATTCTTTTTGCCCACTTGCTTTACTCCTTTAAGTGGCTAGCTTTCCTAAAAGATCTAGTTTCAAAAGGGGCATTCGATAGAGTAAGAAACAACTTTTGAAAGACTTTCAAACTAATGCTTGAGAAAAATATATATACCACCTAATACAGCTTTCAATAAATATTCCTGCGCTTACCCTTGTCCTTGCTTACCCTACGGTGACACAGAACATAGAAAGGCTGGAGGAACAGGCATACTTAAAAAAAAAAGAAAAAAAAGGAGGATTCACTTATTAACCCGCAATCTATTACCTATCCCTTATCCTAGCCTAGATTGGCTTCCTAGCTATGAACTCATACTAGATGGACTTAGCATTGTAATTATCCCTTGATCTATATGGATAGCTTCAAAACTGACTTTCTCTAGAGCTTTAGAACCTGTGGAACTAGCTATCCCATATTTCAATATTGCTACTTCTGCCCTTGCTTGAACTAGCTAACTTTAAGAGAAGAGAACTAGGTAAACTAATCGTATAGTATTCTTTTGGTGGAGAAGGAGCTAAGGGACAAAATGATTCCTCACCTTGTCAAGAAGAGTAAGAAAATCCCTAGCCATTGCTTTAACTATCTTACTTGCTGGCAATTGCCACTGCAACCAGAGGGGCTTCAGGGATTACCTTAGCTCAGTGGAAAGCGAAGGGTCAAATCATAGAGAAGGAGAAGGAATGGAACTGCTTATCTCGGAAAATGAAGAGAAAATTAACTGACTATCTTGCCTAGGATTAGGATCCCTATTTACCCAAGAGACTTAAAGGCTTGAAAGTCAAGAAACTGCGCTTGCCCTAGGAAATCAATACCTCACTAAACATTATAAAGAAAACTGCCTTGCACACACTCTTGACCACTCTTATATTCTTAATTGGGGATTCACTTACACAAGGAAAGCTCTAAACCTAACTTAAGATTAATAAACTAAATTCATATAAATGCTTTAAAAATTGCTTGCCCGCCAACTGGAAATGCCACTCCAGAGGCTTAGCTTGGAAATAAAATACTAAAAGTGTGAACCCCTACTCCCACTCCATCAATAGGTCGGCTAAAGAGAGCGACTAGTAGGGAAAAAGATTGGATATAGAGTAGAAGGCAGAACAAATCCAAAGGCTAATCTGACACTCTGATAATCCAAGGAGAGGAGAGTAAGGATCCTCTAGCCTGAGTCTCAAACTCTGGTATGTAAGGGAGAAGTGCAACTCCTCCTGAAACTGTATTAATGGTAGAAGAAACTGCAACTTCCATTGCTAATTCAAGGGATTAGAAAAGCAAAAGCCCAAAATTATAAAAGACATAGTCTATATATATGACTTCTTCAATCCCCAGCCCTATTGGAGGAACTACAACTCGAATAGGCTTGCATGCTGTCTCGTACCTGATTTTCAATATATTGAGTTGACCATATATCGATTCATCTACTTGCTTCTTTTCTTTCTTATTTCTTAAGAAAAAATGGAGCCAAAAGGGAATATGTTCGCTAGATGAATAGATTATAGGTTGGTTTTAGTTCCACACTGGAAGAAAGAAAGGAGCTAGCTCATAGGATTGGTGAAAGAAACTGGCTTGTTAACTTGCCGCCTCCCCTTGAAAACTTATTCACTCCCTGTCTTAGACCCTAGCAGACTGGCCGGGAGAGCTCACTTGCCCACCTCAAACTTGCTTGCCCCACCTCCCAAAGGGAGCTCAAACTTAAACAAACGGGAAGGAAGATGGACTCCCACGAGATGGAACTAAGATATGCTCGTAAGTGTACGATTAAGAGATAGGCTAGCTATTGAACTTGTTAATATATCCTGCTGTTAGCTCAAAGGTTCTGACTGCGGAGAGCTAAAGAGTATACCTAGACAGTAAGAATTAGAGGAGATCCCTACTTAATTAAGCCTTTTTCTTTACGAGGAAAATGGACAGCAAAGCACAGGGCTCAGCACTCAAACTCTATAGGTTTTTGCATTTGGAGGGACAACTACGGCTTATCCATAAGCAAGGGCCTGGCCTGAAACTGACTAAACAGATACCGCCCCAGCTTCATAAGTATACTAGTAGAGTAGTCTCTTATAGAGAAAGAAGATTAGATAGGCGAAGGGGAACAAAGCTATTTATTCTCTAGAATCTTAAGAGAAATCTATCTATTATCATTAGCTCTTTTAGGAAAATACTTATAGAATACTGGTAGGGATGGAACATAACTCCCAGAAAGGAAAACTTCCACTACCCCAGCTTTTGACCTTGAGCCAACCCTTTAACAACCTAGACCTAGCTATTAACCTGTGCCTGCCCTAGCCGTCTTTGATCTAGCTAGCTTGAGAAAATGGATAAAGAAAATCCCAAACTACCTCAAAGCGAGACCACCCACAGGACTTCACACCAGGAAGCACTCGGCGGCTGTAATGTAAACATTTATGTATACATAGAAGGGGGATAAAAATCGTCCTATCCTAAGAAAAATAAAACTCCTCCCCCAACAGATCGAGTTATCTCATCCCTTGCTTGACCCGCTTGGGGACCAGATACTCAAACCTAGGCAGGCAGGAAACACACTCCCTCTTCCAAAGTCAAGCTTTTTTCTTTTTAGGAAAAGCATAAGGGGATTGCTCATAGGAGGACTGAGCTTAGCCAAATTACTCACTGGTAAAAGGCACTTATACTCCATGCGATGGCCTAGTTGTAACAGATTCAGAGATTGCATTATTCAATCATGGCACGGAACTAGCTTTAGTAAAGGATTGCTCATTACTTATAGGATTGGTGAAACTCTTGACCTTTACCCCGCTATTCCTCTATAGAATTGATGGGCCCCCTGGTAGCTCGATATTCAAGTCAGAATGTGCTACTAATATATAGGCTATAGATGAACCACGATATGGCACTAATTGCAGATGGATATTCAATTGGATCTTTTTAAAAAGAGATAGACTCCCTCACTTGCCCGTAAAGAAAGCATATTCTATAGATTCCATATGAGGGATTTGTAGTCTTGTTAGGCACGGTCTTAGTTTGATGCCTTTTCACCACAGTCGACACTGCTATCCATGAGTTAGGCTTACTACTGTTAGCTCTCTAGGCACCTTAGCTCAGTATTAAACGTATTCCTATTACTATAATCCTTAACCCTACCATGGAATCTTATCATTAGCCCTCCATTATACTGGAGGAAAGAGTGCTTTCTGCTTGCCTAAGGGAGAAGATGGCCTTCAAAAGGACTAGATGGTATTAGCTTAGGACTTCAACTGGAACTTGAATCCTAGATAAAGGAAAAGAACTGGTAGGGAGAAAGACTATAGCTGGATGGCTAGTAAAAGGCACTGGGGATTCTCTTATGATTCTAACTCACACGAATGCAGAAAGCCTAGAAAAATGTCTGGAGGGAAACAATAAATACGCTACTGAAAAGATCCTTAGAAAAGGAAAATCTCGAACTCAAACTACAAGAAAAGAAACTGGCTTGCTTGCTCACATGCTATTAGCTCACCGACTTTATTGCTTTCCTAAAATCCCTACTCACTAAAGATACAAAGTGACTCGCCCCAAGGGACTTAAAGACGTTCAAACTAACTTGCTTTTCTGTAAAGGCTATCAAACGAATTGGCCCAGAGAGAAGAAGAAAAGAAGCTCCTTTCATCCGCTCTTTTTGCTCTTGTTCAAAGGAGAATGGCTCAAGTTGAGTCAACTGTTCTTCCTCTAGCCTTTATCTCGGCACTAGGTTTAGTCTTCTTTCCCCTTCAAACTTCACACGAGATGGCTATTGAGAATAAACTCAAATGTTAGAATAGGCTGAAAGAATACAATGAAATTTCCCCTTCATTACTTTATATCCCCGACCTTTGCCATTAGTTAGCTTGCACTTCCCTTGCTTGCCCTTTTAGTTTTCAAAGTCAAGGTGCGCTTCCCTTCCAGTTGAATAGTTTCTACTAAAGCAAAGGCAAGAGGCCATAATGGCATCAGTCTTCTCTTTCTATGAGGAAAAGGCCCGGAATGGCCTATTTTCATCTCTAAATCAGGAGTTTACGAGCTTTGTAGGGTCTATCTATAGGCTCACTAAACATACTAAAAAGAAAGGGCTTTCTTTGAATATAAATATGCAATCTTCCTTTAGCCATCTCTTCTTGTCTAAAAAAGCCTTGCAAAAGTCTGAAATCTATTAGTAATTTCTATTTAGTGTTAAAGCTGTCAAATAGGTGGTCCCATGCCTTTCATTTATCAGGAATTTCTCTTTAATAAATGAGCGAATAGGAGCAATTAGGACTTCAGCTCGCTATGCTTAATCTCTATGCGCTCAATCAGTATGTGTGACATTTGTATTAATTAAATCTTCCTTTCCATCTTAGCTCTTATCGAATTGATCTGTATCGCTTTAATCAACTCGAGATGTCTCTTGCTCAGTCCACGAATAGCGCTTTTGTTCTCCCTTAGGTCAAAGAGTAAGAACTAGCTTTCAAAAAGAATCATCAATGCACTCTAAAACTTTATTTCTTATAAAACAAGATTTTCGGAACAAGGGATCTTGAAGAAGGAATGAGATTTATAAGCACTTCTCACTACCTTTCTTTTGGGATTAACTAGTTCGGGAAGAAGTCTTAGCATGCTTCAGAGAGGGACCAGCTCTTACTTGGACCAAGCTGAGACAAGGATTGTCCAAGATCGAGGAAAGACTGTACTGTGGTTTCTGCAAGTAAGAATGGAGGGAATTGTTTCCTGAAGCCACCACCACTCAAAAAATCCTTTTCATTTTGAGTTTATGTGGACCAAAGATCAATATTTTGAGAATCTAGTTAGTTGTGCATGGTCCCAACTTACCCATAAAACCTTTCACCCAGAGACCTCGATCATCCCTGATTAGTCCTCCTGTAGCCATAAAGATAGGCTTTAATTTGACACTGGAATCTGTTTGAGTTCAGTTTGCTCCAGGGGAAAACTCCAAGCAATGAGTTTAGTCTTAGGATGTTTATTTTTCTTGGATGATGCACGATAAGCCCAACTAAGCTCAGTGATGAATCTATTAATTATTTTTAGAACATCAAGAGGTTCAGCATGTAGGTTTTCAAATATTTCCTCATTTCTACTTTTCCAAATGCACTAGGCACAAGAGATGAAGGTGGTGGACCAGTTAGTGCCGGTCCAGATAGGTGAGGTAGGGAGCTAAAGTTTGTTAGGATGGGAGTTGAGGTTGAAAAGGATACAATCTCTAGGGGTCATGTTGAAAAACTCATTATGATACTCACTACTGAGAGAGGCAAGCCAAATAGGTTTGACTTTGGAGCAATCTCTTAAAACAAAGATGCAAGGTGTCTTCCCTAGCAGAATTGCATCTTTCATAGATATAAATAAGAAACACACATATTTCTTTTCTTCCTCAAAGAGTTCAAAAAAATGCCATCATGCAAAATAAGCCAGACTAGAAATTGTCTTTTTTTAGGAAATTTAAGCTTCCAAATCCAGGACCAATTGGCAACTTGTGGGGGCTGGATGTTCTTGTTTCTGAGGAAAGCATAAGCTGATTTAGAAGTGTAGTTTCCATTGGGACTATGGGTCCAGATGATAGAGTCATCCAAATTGGACATGATTTAAATGGTAATACCACTAATGAGATCTTTAATCTCACTGGGTATATACATACAGACTCTGTTCTAGTCCCATGAGTTGTTATCCTCAATGATGTCACTTACTTTTAGGGAGAGGTCTCTATGGTCAATTCTAGTTTCAAGAAGGTCACAAAGGAGAATATCAGAGATCCAGGGAGCAAACCAGAGAGAAATTTTACTACCAGTACCAACTTTCCATCTTATACCTTCCCTCGCTTCATTGAAGCTTTCCACACTCTCCATGTGGCTATTTAGGATAAGGATATAATTCCTCACTATCGGATAGGAATTAACCCATTTGAACTTCCTTTGGTTGTCTTAAACCGCTTTTATGAAGCCTTTAAGGACCTTTCTAAAGAATCTAAAGAAGAGAGAAAGGCTATTCCTTAGCAACATGAAGCAATAACAATTAGCATTGCCTTAGGGGGGCTCGATCCTAATAAAGAGTTCTTTAACAAGAAAGAGTGAAGTTGGAGGATACCTATCCAGAAGTTTTCGCACCTCAACTGTGTATAATGGACTCATCAAAGATTGGATCTTGTCCAACTCTGTCTTATGAGTGGAAAAGCGACTTTCATTAGTTGGACAAGGTTTGATGAAAGTTCACAATCTGATCAGCTAGAACCTTCGATTTTGACTAAAGCCTTCACTTATTATCTGATGTGACCTAAATACTAGATCCATCCTAAACTAAGACCTTGCACAAGGTTCAACTTCATGATAGGTATTCTGAGGAAAAGCTTCATACCTATTCCTTTCTCCCTCATTCGTTTGCTGACTCGCTAATGTTTTTTTGATATGTCTCAAGGAAGGAATCTGAGCTGGTAGGGAACCTTGGAAAAAGCATTGAACCATTCAGAATTGATAAGCTCATCTTATACTGAGACTATGTTTAGCTGATATTTCCCAGCATGATGGATCAAAGTAGATCAGATCTTACTTATCATGTCAAAGTTTATATCTTCAAGTAAGCTTTGGTGCCCAAAGATTGTTGTTGGGACAGAGAGGGTCAGGTCTGCAGATACTCGTCAAGTTCCTCATTGCCTCAATCTTCCCTGTGGGCTCCCTGCTTCGCCAGCCAACCTCTTGCTGCTGTGGTACCCGAAAGAATTACCAACCAAGAGGTGGCTACTGTTCTGAGCCCAATGGTAGAGACGGCCAAGGTTATTCAGGCAATTGTCGAGTCAACACTAAACAAGGCCTATGATCCTTGAATAAGCTTGATGGAAGGGAGGCCTCAGTCTCAGGATAAAGTCAAGTTCAATGAGCTCCCCTCGACCCAAGCCCATACTACAGTACAGGAATGTGCACTTAATCAGGAGGCCTTCGTTAGCAGCAAATTTCTGCCGAGCTATGCAAACTCAATCTCAGAAATATCCTAATTAGCCTACAACACATGTCATTAGAGCGAGGTTGAATTCGTTCACAAGTCAAGTAGTGGAAGGATATGGATCTAGGTTTCGTGAATGGAATTTGGATCACTTGCACTCAAACTAATAGATTCGGGAGTCTCGTGTATAGTCAAAAAAAGTCACAACCTTGCTACCTTTACCCTTCCAAAGCTACCTAGTCACACCGGAGCTAGAGACGACGATGTACAAGAGGAATTATAAAAGAACAAAGATGCAACCAGTACGAAGGAAGAAAAAGAGAAACAATATAGAGACTAGACTAAGAGATAGAAAGAGTGGACTAGGGGGCAATGAGATTAGAGAAAGAAAGCCCCAGGCAATGGTGTGTAGTACTTTGAAGAAAGAACCTGCCATCCATAAAAGAGAGAAGCTCTCTCACCAACATCCAATAGTAAAGGCTACCGACTTTCATTGCATACTTGAGCTGGGCAAACTCATCCATTGCGGGTCTCGCTCCACACAAGCATTGGACACGGTGCATATCTTAAGGGTTCCAAACCTCATGCAACTATCTAGGATCTTCTCAGGTCGGTCAAGCAGTCCCATTCTATCTTTTGGGCTTCATGATCGATCTGAGGAGGAGGTTCTTCCAGTGTCTGGGATGGGATTGAGGATTTCCTAGCTCAATCTGGGCATGCACTCTTTCTTTTCATGGGAATGTCATAGGCCAATCAAGTCTGATCTCAGAAGAATGCCTCATGCCTGTCCAGCTGAATCTTTGGATAGGTGGAACCAACTCACTGCTAGTAAAGTCCGATCAAGCTGAGAGATCCCATAGGCTACCTAGCTTTTCTACTTAGTAGAGTCGCACTTTGCTTTCTCGATCACATCTTCTTTAGACTGGAACTGTCCCTATTCCACCTTGCTTCACTACAAGCAACATATAGAAGAACGATTGGACAGCAAATGACTATGAGCTTGCTACGCTGGGATAGGGAAAGGGCGTACATGCACGAGTACGACATCTCGCAAGTAGCTTATGACATGGCCAGAAGCACACTGACATATTCTTGAGTGTGCTAAAGTTAGCACACATTACCAAGGATACCCCACCGTAAGGCTTGAAGGCAATGATAAGGCAAATTACCACACCTCAACTCCATCACCTTTACCGAGCAATGCATACAGGCCATCTGCACATTAAGCCTCTCTACATAACTACATAGATTCTTTCGAGACCTTTCAAAGATTTAGTAGCTACCTTGAGAACAAGAGTTCAAGCATCATCCCGGAAGACAATGACAATTTTGATGAGAAGCAAGGAAATTCTACCCGCTTTCCAATAGCAGCTGATTCTGTAACCTAGTCTTTCCATGTAACCTCTATCCTTATAATGCTGACTCTGATCCTTGCTGGCCTGGCTATATCATATATCGCCTTCACTTGTAGGTCTTTCTTCAAGAGAATGCCCTTAGTCCTAATCTCCTAATGACCTAACCAAACCACCAAGAGGTCCTTCTTACTCAGTCAATCAATTTGCGGGAAAGAGACAATAACGTATTCTATAGCATTTTCAATAGTAGCCCTTCTTCCTTCACTTCAATAGCAGCAGCAGGGGATATTGTCATTCTAAAATAGAAAAGAGAATATCGGAGTAGAAGGGCAAAAGATGAAATTCTTCCGAACCTGGCATTATCATATAAAAAAGAATAGCTTGGATCCCCCAGGAAAAAGAGTCAAATTCACGCTTACATCGCTTTTCTTCCTATCGTTGTATCGTGGAAAATTTGGCTCGATAAAAACAAGAAGCAAGTTGGAAGATTCTTTCCTCTAGTTCTGAGCATATAAAAAAGAAAGTGGTGAATTGGCTGAGAGACTGCACTTTTTTCTCTATTTTATGTTAAATCTCCGGGTTCATACATGAATTTTTTCTCCCTCAAGTTACTTAATCTTAATATGGAGATCCTATCTGTGTTCGTTTGTGAGAAGTCTCAAAAGAAAGTACCTTTATGGCACATGGACTAGTGAGTTAAAACTTCACGTTGATGGGGTGTCGAGAGGAACCAACAAAAAAAAAACCCATACCAAAGCCAAACGCACCCAACGCTTGTTCTCCTTCTCTTTCTTAGTAGCCTACACTTGTTGTTTTCAGATTTGCTCATTGCTTTGAAGCTTCCTTCGTGCATGAGCAAAGCCTCCCTCTTCTTGACCAACAAGCAGAGTGCATAAGCATGGAACGAGCCATGAGCGAATGAGCAAGTAGGGGGCGGCAACTAAAGAGGTAGCGAGACTGATCGCAATTGCAGGAATCGGTTCGACTCTCTTTCATTTAGGTTATGGAAAGTCAAAGTCGTTTCATTTAGTACGAGATCGCTTCACACCTCGCAGTGCTTACACCTCTCGCATATTGAAGTTCTGTTCAAAAACCTCATACGAGAACTTGTATAGAGAAGGATTTCCCCTGGCACAGCAGTTCTTCCATGCCAACTTAGTTGCCCGACGCTGATATTGGCATAACAACCGGTACACCATAGGTTGGCCCAACCCAATCCTCTCGTACTAGGGTTGGCTCCTTGCAGTTCTCCCTTTAACACCAACGATAGATAGGAACCAAACTGTCTCGCGACATTCTAAACCCAACTCACATACCACTTGAATCGGTGAACAACTGAACCCTTAGGACCTTCTTCAACCCCAAGATGTGATGAGTCAACATCGAGGTGCCAAACGACTCTGTCGATAAGAGCTCTTGGGAGTCATCAACTTGTTATCCCCGGTGTACCTTTGATCTGTTGAGCAAGAGCCCTTCCACACGGGACTCCCGGATCACTATGGCTACCTTCGTCTCTGTTTGACTAGTCGGTCTCACAGTCAGGGAAGCTTATACCATTATGCTCACGAGCAGAATCTTAGCTTGAGCCTACCTTCGCACACCTCCATTACCATTTAAGAGCCATTCGCCCTAGATAAACTACCCACCTCGCAGTATCCCACCCCCTCCCCCCCCCCCCCCCCGAATGATCGGTGCAGCTATTAAGCATCCTTAGACAAAAGAGTGGTCTTTCAGGATTGGTCATTGTGTGTCACCAACTCTCACCTATCCTACACATTCGATCAAGGTTGTCACTGCGAAGCTATAGTAAAGGTGCACGGGGTCTTACCATCTAGCCGTTGGTACTCCGAATCTTCACAGAGAATTCAATTTCACCGGGTCCATGTCAGAGACAACGGGGCAATCGTTACACCATTCGTGCAGTCGCTACTTATGCGACAAGGAATTTTGCTACCTTAGGACAATTAAAGTTACTGTCGCTGTTTACCAAGGCTTCCATTCAATGCTTATAACACTTCTCCTTCCGACCTTCCAGCACCGGGCAAGTATCAGACTCTATACATCGTGTTACCACTTAGCAGAGTCTTGTGCTTTTAGTAAACAGTTGCTACCCCTTGGTATGTGCCTCTTTCCTAATCAAATGATAGGAGATCACCCCTTCTCTTGAAGTTACAGGGTCATTTTGTTGAGTTCCTTTTGACATGGTTCTCTCAAGCGCCCTAGTATACTCTACTTGTTCACCTATGTCGATTTGGGGTACGGTTAGTTCACTGGGAGGATCGCCCTCCCAATTCAAAGTTTTTTCCTAGAAGTTTCAACCTTGTTGACTATAACAACAGTCACAACTATAAATAGACTCGCGACTATGGCAGGGCGGTACGCTCTGCTCTCTCATGACCCCTACTCTAATCAAAAGACTAAAGGCCCCTATTGAAGATTCAAAAGGGGAGCACTAAAATGAGAAAGTAAAGTGAGGTCATTGCATGCCCTCTCGAGTAAGGTGCTCGCCAGTAGCGTAGGGCACTGTTACTTGAGAGGGGTTAGGCTGAGTCAGAAAGGCTTTGATGACTCGATGGTTCATACTAAGGAAAGGAGAGTGAGGGGAAGAGGGGCAGCCCTCGGCCTGATCATCCAATTCGCTCCAACAAACAGGCATGGTTCACTAGTCAAAGCAACTTCGTCACTTTCGTGTACCCATCGAACGGTAGCCCTTTCGGGGGGTCCTTAGGGATTGATTCACTCTGCGTAGATTGACTAAATGCAGAAAGCCTTTCACTAACAGACGATCGTGTTTTTCACAGGATTTCTCATTACTCGTGTCAGCATTCTCACTTCTGATATCTGTAGGTCATGTCACCAAAAACCTTCCTCGATTGAAAGAACATCCTGCTACTGACACTTGAAAAAGTTGCTTTCAAGGTCTCATCGCTTCGGTGAATCACTTGAGCCCTGATACATTTTTGGTGCCATGGAGCTAGACCAGTGAGCTATTATGCTTTCTTCAAAGGATGGCTACTTCCAAGCCCACCTCCTGGTTGTCATCACTCGATCACTTCCTTTTCCACTAAGTGATTGCTTAGGGACCTTAGTGTATGATCTGGGTTGTTTCCCTCTCGACTTTGGATCTTATAACCCAAAAAGTCTGTCTGTACAAATGATATAGGCCTGTATTTAGAGTTTCTTTGGGGTTGGTAAGGTGAAACAAGGCCACCCTAGCCCATTGAGTGCTCTACCTAGGGCCATCGACATCATACTCTCTACTGAAATAGATTTTGTGAAAAACTAGCTATATCCGATCTTGGTTGGCCTTTCACCCCTAGCCACAAGTCTTCCCCATATCTTGCCACATACTGTGAGAGCTCTCTTCAAACTACTCATGGCTAAATCGATCAGTTTTGGGTCAAATAGGAAGAACTAGAAGATTCCACCTCTAGAAAGCACCTACACCTAATGGCTTAAGCCGATGTTCCCATTTCCTTGCTGACCCATCATGCAAAAGGTACACCGTTAGAGTGAGTGCACCCCCTTACTCGAGAGGGCTCTAACGCTCCGCTCCTTCGACTAATTGTTCACATCGGATCTCAGGTTCTCTATTGCACTCCCTAAAGAGGGTTCTTTTCACCTTTCCCTCACAGTACTTGTACGCTATCGGTCATTGAGGAATACTTAGGCTTAGAGGGTGGTCCCCCTTTCTGGTGTAAAAGCGGTCAGAATTCGAACACGTCGCGTTTTACTAGGAAGGATCGAACCATGGGAATGAATCTATAGGGCTATCACCTTCTTTGGCCAGATCTTCCAGCTCTTCACAATTATAGTTCACTACACGCCTTACTCAAGAGGGGCTTTGAAGCCGTTGCTTCCTTCAAAAGAAGGCATATAAGCCTTACTAACTCCAGAGGGCGCGCAACGGCTTGACTTAACTCGAGAGGGCCTTGCTTGCTTGCTAAAAAACTCCATAATAGTGCTAAAGTGCTATGGCTTTGAAGCAGTAGCTAGTTGCTTGTTGATTGCTGTTTGCTGGTTTTTCCATCATCCAATCCACAATAAATCGAATGAAACCTAGCGAAAAAGAAGTAAACACTTGGAACGAAGCTTCGTGTTTGTTTTTCTTCAAACCCCCAATCCGCTCTCGCTCGCCATTACTAACGGGGTCTCAGTTGATTTCCCTTCCTTTAGATACTCAGATGTTTTAGTTTGCTAAGTTTGAAAATTCCAAAGAGCACAGACTAGCCATGGAGCTTGGATACGGTTTCTCAATCGAAGATCCATGGATCACAAACGGTATCTCCCCATGGCCTTTTACCTCTAAAAGCGTCCTTCCTTCTTAATGCTCGGGCATCCATCCAATGCATTCTTTTCAATACAATAATGTACACTGAACACCAACCGAATCTTGACGAAAAAAATAAAACTACAAGCAAGGTCATCCTACAACTACAGCGTTGAAGTGAACAACCGCTTTCTTGGAACTAATTCATAGGGGGTTCATAAACGTCATCCTTGGATCATAAACAAAATGTAACCCCAGCCGCTTTTAGTTAGTTATAGTTATATAACTGTATAAAACAATATAACAAGCATGTGATACTCAACATCAACCAACAGAAAAGCGTAGTCACGGCCTGTGCTATAATGCATCCCCAAAAGACCTCCACACCTTCAACTCAACAACCCGTGGGAGTAGTGCAAAAGGGAAGGCAAAACTCAAACTATAGCAGACCAGCAGCCAAAAAATAAAAGCATATAATGAATTGTTGAAGACACAATCTTTTTGTCCACCGACAGAAGCATTACACTTCTATTTTGACTCACCAGATCATTTTCATCACCGACTACATCTCATCACAGCTCGCAGGCAAAGGAGAGTCAGAGTAGCACTAGCCTCTCCTTTGGAGGCATTCGGACCAGAATCCCCGTGTTCGACGGCAACCCCCTGCCGTGAACACCCCTGGACCTTACACGACATGCCCTCTCACGTAAGTTCATTTCAGAACTCTACTATTATCGCCCCCAGTTGTGCAATTGAGCTTGGCCCGGACTCGGAAAGAACCACTCTACTTTTAATTCCGTGTCCTGTTCGATGTGCTATGACTTGGTATGGACGAGGCCGGCCCCCTTGGCTTTGGGGGTGCTTCAATCTCGGTGGTATTGGGTTGATGTAGTGTTCTGATGGAACTGCTCAGCTTGGTACTCCTTATCAGTGATTGTTGGCAGTTCACCCCTTTTATGTATTCTCACAACATCTTCCAGTGCTCGGTTTGGGAGGATCCAATCCTCCCTCACTTCGAGGAAGTTGAGTGTCTTACAACTAGCAAAGGCCTCTTGCGTTCAATTTTCATGAACTTTTCCCACTAGATGTAATCCAAAAGAAGGAATGGCGTATGTGGGGGCTGCTTGTCTTCTTCCATCTCATCAATTATTTGTAGGATAGGTCATCAGTTATCAATAGTGCTGACATCAACTGATGCATACATCTTCTTGAACTAGTCTTGGAAGTACTTATTAAACCAGTGTTCGATGACCTCTTTTGGTGGAGAAGGAGATAAGGGACACTGTATGTAGGACAGGGTGACCATATTAGTTGAGTGGTCGTATGCGGCTGAGGCGGATGGACCAAGTGATTTGGTTTCATCTTAAAATATTCTTTCTCAACCTTGTCTTGTATGATCCCCTTGAAGACCTAGCAATCTTCTATACTATAGGGTGACTGATCAAGCGGTGATAGAGGCAATATCGAGGGTGATCTGTCTTCCTGAAGTCCTCTGGCTTCTTTGGCTCAGGCAGTTCCACAATCTTTTCTTTGTAAACCACCTAGTTAAAGAGAGACTGAACGTTGTCTCGCCAAAAAGAATATGTCCTGCTAAACTTATTATTCCATGGTGGCCTGTTTCATATTGGGCTTGGTGGGTTCTTTCTCTAGAGATTCCAGAGCCTTGCCTTTTTGTGTGGTGCGTTAGCTTCTTTGATGCCCCCAGAGGTGGGTGGCTTCTTCTCTTCCCTTTTCTATCTTACAGGAGCATGGGAGAACATAGTAGCATACTCTGCCAGGTGTGTTCTATACCAAAATTCTATATCAGAAGCTTTGGTGGTTAGCTCAGTGAAGCTTTTTACATCAAGACCCAACAATCGAAATGACAGTTCATGTCTCATGCTATCTTGGCAAATGCCAACTGCCTGTTCTTCATAACATGTTAGCATAATAAGAGTTAACACTTCTGGAATCCAAAATCAAATTCATGGAACGCACCCCCCGTTCCCCCCTCTGTGGACCCCGAGCCTTCCTTTCCTTCCCCTCGCTGAGCCCATGTGCAGAAGGCAATTGGAGGAGATTCCTGGAGAGGAGTTTTCCTGTCGTCTTTTATCAATCTTTAGACCTTTGCAAGTTGAGCAGAGTACCTCAACTCAAAAGTAAATACTGTGTTTTAAGATTGGAATTTCCTATTTTAGTAACATAACAACCCCATTCCTTCCATTCCAAAGGTCCTTGAATCCACCTTCGAAGAGGATTTCTCATAATCAGGCCCACAAACCCTCCTTGAATCCTTTAGAAGATACAAAGGGATAGGTAGGATCGGTCAATGGTAGCAGTTTGTTTGTATTCTAGGACATGTGAGAAGCTAACTGTCGATCTGTCTGAAATAGGGGAAGGGTCCTGGACTCTAGTGGAGGAAGGGGACAGAAGTGACACTCTGTCTGATGATCATCATCTTATTGCTCAACTGAGGTCACTTTTGGGGTCAACCCCCTACTCCTAGGTCTGGATCAGGTACTTAGTTGTTCCTTCATAAGCTCTTTGTTATTCCCATACCAATATTGTCTCTAAGCATGTCTTCATGGCATGTTTGGTCTTCTGCCTGACAAAGGGTCAGGAATGTTAGCGGTGCTTCTACTAGCGGGTTAGCTCCTACAACTATCAGGATTATTGGTAAGCAATCTTCCTGATCTGTTTGCTACGCACTTTCTTGGATACAATGCAAGTGTAAACCACATAGGAGGGGAGGCCATTATATACTGGTTGACTCTTCCACAAATGAAAGTGCTGAGGCTGCAAGAAGAGGAGGACAGATCGGTCAAAGGACCGATACCTAGCTGGAGGAATCCATGCCAGTTGTTGACAACTTGGCGAGGGCAGATGGGAAACAAAAGAGGCAAAGGCTCTAGTAGAAGTATGTCAGAGGGACCTAAGGTGTAGCAGGAGGCTCCCACCAAGGGAAGTCTTGCCAGCTGGGCTTCCACACCTCGTCCTCAAGAAAGAATGAGTCGACGAGAGGAGGAACAAGTCAAGTATGACATCCTCGCCCATCTGATGAAGATCCCATTGCTTCTAAGCATCTACGATGCGCTGAAGATGTCTCCAGAACTCAGGCAGTCTTTAATATGCGCCCTCTCAAAGCCTATAGACTTCTCTGATGAATTCTAAGGAGAGAAAACCAATCGAGGAAAGAAAAGGCAATCCTCCAACAACACCAAATAGTGTCTAAGCGTTGTCACCTTTGATGACAGCAATTTCCAGGCTGAAAGAGCCGACCATAACCGTCTGTCCCCTCTTCATGAAAGGAAAAATTGATAGAGAAGAAGTTTCATCGAGTTATGGTGGAGGATCTGCAATTAACCTCATGCCAAAAAAGATTGCTTGCACAACTAGGCATACGGGTCTCTTACTTACAACCAAGCTATGTAATCATCCAGGGGTTTAATCAAAATGAGCAACGACCCTTGCTTGGGAAAGATCAGATTTAAGACCAAGTTTGGCGACATCATAGATGTCGATACATCTTACAATGCTCTTCTTGGTCGTCCCTGGATGCACGATCATCACATTGTGCCATCCACTTACCACCCATCAAATACCCATGGATAGGTAGGCAAGGACGCATAGTGGTGGACAACGATCCCTTCAATAGGTCTGAAGCAACTTATGCAGATACCTGCTTCTATATCAAAAGGAAACAAGACTCCAAAGAAGACCTTCTGATATGTCCCTCGGTCCCAAATCAAATAAGGGTATAGAGAGCTCACACCGATAGACCCATCCAAGGCTCTTGATGCTAGGATACACTGTCCCACTAAGGAAAATTGAGTGCACTATGGTGGAGACCCACAAGAAATTGACAGTTGAACCTAAAGGGAAAGGCAGCAAAAGCATCCAATTTAAGGCAATGGGGAAGATGGACGAAGATTGGGAAAGTCCCTCTCTCGCCTCAAAGTATGTTTCACCAACGCAAACTTGGGACGAGCTAAGTGATGTAGACGACAACTTTTCCTGCAATCTCATCACTGTCGACGTCAATTTTGCTAACCAAACGATCGAGGTTAATCGCAATGACGAAGATGACAGGAGAACGATCATCGAAGGGGAGAATAATGGTAATACTAGAGCAAGGGCCAACTTCAAAGGAGGGCACACTGATCACCAGGAAAAATATTGAGCCGGTGCAGGATCCTCCAGAAGATCTGGTGCAAGAAATGCAGCAGTTACAGCTCGTCAATCCGGAGATGCTCTCCGCTAGGAAGCAGGAAAGAGAAGGTTATCTCCACTATCAAAGGCCTTTACCTTATTAGATAGGATGGGCTGATGAGGTCTGTATCCCAATAGGATACACCTTTCCACAATTCCACATGTATAATGGATACGGGTGCTCGAGACCACTTCTGATTCCTCACTCAGTGCGAGGATACAGTATATAGCCAAGCCCTTCTGCTGAGGCAATTCGTCTTGTCTCTAGAAGGGATCGCCTTTGATTGTTTTTGTTCCTTAGAGGTAAGGAATATCCCAGGGAGAGTATGCAGGCAACTTTCATAAATGCCCAACAAGTTTATCAGCAAGACCTAGAAGACCTTAGGGAAATGGCAAAGTCAAGATAGGCAGATGGGTACCTGTCAGGGCAGAAGATTCCAGTGACGGCAAAGCCCCGACAATTAGTTTGTGTAACGCCATATCTATTCGAATAGACTAAACATCCAATCCAAGGAGCCGATCATCGAGCTAGACTGGCAGGAAGAAAATCGAGCGAAGGTCATAATAGCATTCTCGATAAAAGGGGGCTGAGAACGAGGTGAAGGTCTCTGTCAACTTTTTTAGCCGTGGACCTGTGAACATACACTAATAGCAGGAGAAATGAGTTCGGTTACAAGTTTGTTTTAGATGGACAAGATGCTCAACATGCTCAAGCCCTTGCCAAATACGAGCTACCATATGTGAAATGAATCGACAATGAATGGTACCCCAAAAACTACATGAGTCCCAACTTCCATATGTACGTGGGGAAAAGCGGCCCTTGTGAGCATCTGATTTACTTTAGGGCTTGGTGTGGAAACTCAACAACCAATCAGGCCTTGCTTCTAAATAAATTTCCTCTGTACCTAAAAGGAAATGCACTTGAATGGTACATCCGTACCTTGCCGGGAAAAAAAAAAAAAAAAAAGAAATCCGCTAAATGGCAAGCCAACTGAGAGTGTTCCAAATACACAACTGATCAATTTTATTTGAAATGCTTAAAACATCAGTGCTCTCGGGGTTCTTATCAGGAGAGAGGGATAAGGAAGGGTCTTCATTCTATTCTAAACCCATTGTCATCCACGGTTTCCTTGTCGATGTGAAGGGACCATAAAGCCCTCTCGAGTAAGGGCGCCTAATTGAAGAGGGGGGCTTGACGAATTTGTTTGTAGTTCGAGTTTCATCTTTAATAACTTAGAATCATCAGGGTTTTGATGAATTGAAATAGACTAGTTTTTGAGTATTTCAACAACCCCTTTTCCATTCCAAGAGTCAACTCAATGAAACTATTCATTGAATCGTGGACGAAGTATCTAAAGTTCAGTTATTGAATAGTATAGTTAAGTTGATTCAAAAGCTTTTAGTAGAAGTCTGACTTACACAGGGGCCCCATATATAGATTGAATTGAGTAATAGTATCAACTACATATATGTCATATCATTTAACGAGCAAGCATAGCACATCCATCTCTCTATGCCAATCATTCCATCCATTTGTCAATCCCAATCCCGATCTCCAGGGCAGAGCAAAAGAATCGAGTGAGGCAGCGTCGAAATGGAGAGTTGGGGCATCAGCAAGAGTAGAAGAATCTGATCCACCACATCAGTTGGGGAGAATGAAAGAATTCGATTATCAATTCCTATGCTTGCAAGCTACCTATTCTTTTTCTTCATTACCAACCATTTTCGCTTACTCAAGCATAGCATCTTTCCCCAAGCCCTTGTCATTTCTAGGATCGGCAATTCCATCCCCCCTCTCTAGTTAGTAAGGCCAGTTCTGCTTCGTATCCCATCGATACCTCAGGCAGGCATAGGAGAGTCATCGATTAGCCCAATCATCAGAGCTTGACAAGTAAGGGAATGGGAGCAAACATAGCTGGGTCGGATTACTCCTCTCTCCCTGTATATATAACGCATGCAGTAATTATTAAACACTTGGATCAGGACCTTCTTGAATGGGTGGAAGCTGGCGGCAAGGCTTGCTTAACTGAATACATGAAATTGGGATCTCTCTCGCATGCAAATATTTCTATCAGGAAACTTCTATTATCGTTGGTAGGAGCAGCGGAATGATGATGAGTATATATATATATATAAGAAGAATGAGATGAGAAAAAAAGAAAAAGAAAAAATGGTAAGATAAATTGTATATAGATAGAGGAAATAACGATGTGGAAAAAAAGATAAGGATTTTCTACAATGACACTGTACAACAATTGAAAGGGATGTAGGGCAGCTTGGTAGCGCATTTGTTTTGGGTACAAAATGTCATAAGTTCAAATCCTATCATCCCTACCTATTACTTCTCCTACGGGTAGTAACGAGGGATCAATTGAGATCGATTCAACATTGGACATAATCTATAATTTTATGAAACTATATGCAGGGAAATCATCCTTTTCTTTACAGTTGTCTCTATTGTAAGAAAGCATTCTTAGCTCAGTTTGGTAGAACATGGGTCTCCAAAACAATGTCATAGGTTCAAATCCTACAGAGCGTGATTCTATTCTTGTAATGTCGAATCACAAGAAAATAACTTCGCTAACGTTGAACTGCGACCTGAATGTGACCTCCTGCAGATTTAGAAAAAGGTCAATCAAAAAAGAGATGTAACTCAATCAAAGGTCCAACTAATCGTTGCGTATGTATTGTAAATATGCAGTTACGAATAATCCGGCCAAAGTAATAGGAATTAGACCTAAGAAGATTCCAAATAAAAAAACTTCAATCATTTCAATTTGTTTGAAAGGGGAGAAAAAGAGAGGTAATATCGAGACCTAAATAGTAATCCAAATCGCCCATGAATCTCAATGACCAAGAATTGGTAATTAACATGGGAAGGAACTATAGAATATCTTCAACCTCACAGAAATATTCATTTTTATTCATTATTCATTCAATTAATTTCAAATAAGGCGTATCTTGCTCAGACCAATCAATAAAGATGGGGTTATAGTTGAAGCAGCTAGTAGAAAAACGAAATAACTAGTTATAGTAGGCATGAAGGATCTAAATGAGATACGTTCTTCTTCTTTTTTTAATATCTTTATAAAGCACTTACCTAAGTTTCCATTTTTGCGAGATACGATGATAATAAAGAATACTAATTGACAAAAGAACTTCCAATTTCAAGTTCTTGATTCATCAATCATTATAGACGGCACTAACAAAGATAGAGTGGCAGAGGTAGAAAAAAAAAAAAAAAAACATGATTCTCGTGTTATGCGTGGGTACCTACCCCACTTGAAAAACCCGTTGCTAGGGTAGTTTTACATTCTAGAACCCGCCCTTTGTAGGTGACCAATGATGGGCAAGCATAGTTAGTTACACGTCTGGTAGACTTCGAAATAGAGGCGGGTTGTACTTGCTTTTTTTTATCCCTTTTTTTAGATTTTTTCAGTTTTACGTTGCGTCCCTGGGATAACTTGAATCTAGGTAATAAGAGTAGCTTTCTATCTTGTTACCGCCTCCGATCCATTCCTTATAGCTCAGTACTGTGTTGATGTTTTCGGCAAGTGCACGGGCTATTATAGTATAACTATGCAAATACGGGTCAAACCCACAAGGACTTGCTTTAGTTGGAGTTTTTAATAAAATTTAATTATTTGAAACTTGAAAAGAATAACAAAACTAGCCTAACCATTCAAATTTATTCAAATGATGCACTTTAAATAACTTTCAATTCCATAAAACAAAATAAAACTAATCAAAACATCCTTGAATCACACTGTCCTTGGATAGCATTGTCCCTGGATAACACTGTCAAAAGATGGATAAAATAAAGCTTAAATAGAATAAGGACACAGATGTAAATAAACAGAGGATAAATATATAATTAAATAGGGGACGCAGATGTAATTAATGGAATTGAACAGAATTGTCATTGCATTTAAAGATGAAGGGCAAAACCGAAATGTTATTAAAAATCTGGTTTTTAACAAAAACTAGGAAAAACCCAATGAAGGAGGAGACCGGAGGAGAAAGGGGAAAGGGAAGAGACGCACGAGGAAAAACCGTGTAGATTTTCCATCTCCAAATTATTCGGTGAAGAGAAAATGCCGGGCAGGTGGTGCTGGCCTAGATGGAGGGCTCTGGGCGTCTAGTCTAGGCAGAGGACGAAGATGGATCGTCTGATGCGTTCTGGCGTAGATGGGTGAAAACGGTGATTGTCTGGACAAGATGGGCATCGCATGTCTGGTCTGTGAAACAATGACGCCCTTTTTGGGCTACTTCTCGTTCTGAAAGTGGAGGCGCGCTTGGACAAAAGAGGTAAGCACTAAGCAATGAAGTGCTGGAAGAAACAAAGAGGAGGAAAGTGATAGAGAGAGGGGAGCAGAGGCAGTCTGCGTGAGATGGGGGTAGATGGGTTGATCGCAGTGGAATAAAACAACAACAGGAGGGGAAAAGAGAGAAAAGTAGGGTAAGGAAGTGGAGAGGGAGTGTTGGGCCCAACAATGATGAAAGGTTGGCTAGGCAGTCGAGTGCGGCCTGGGAATACTGAGCAGAGAATTGGGGACTCGGTTGTGCGGTGCTGGTTTGGTTAGAGATAGAGAAAGATAGAAACAGAGAGAGTGGAAGGAGATGGGGAATGTCGATTTTGGGTGTGGAGGATAAGCTGGGTAGTGGAAACAATATGGGAAAGACCGGTGGAAAGCAGGAAAAAGGGAGACGACGTCCAGGCTTCTAGGCGTCGTCTGGTTCTGACTTGGAGAAAAGAAGGGAATGTGCGGTGGACTGGAGGAGATCTGGGCAGAAGAAGTGATGCGGTGAAGAATGGAAGTAGAGGTGTGCTTGGGTGGTGCTGTGTGCAGAGGAGAACAACAGAGATGGAAGGTGGGTTGACTAGTGAAAAGGGAAGATGGGGCTTGTGTGATGAATGGAGATGACGGTTGGGCTAGTGCTGAAATAGATAATGGTGCGGTTGAATGGAAACGAAGCGAAAGAAACAAAGCTAAGAAAATAACTCCCCCTCCCCAATACGGTTTCCTCTCTTTATAGCTTTTGCATCTCCTTGTTTTTCTCCACTCCTTCATTATCTTCCCAACTCCTTCCTTGAAGAGACAAATCCCTTTTAGGAAACTTTATCCTCTACAAATTTAGGATTCTTCTCATTAGTAATTCTTATCCAATTTGGACTCTTCTCATCTTTATCTGCACCGTTAATCATAGATCTAAGCCATCCTACCCTCCTTTTATTGAGCTACAAAAATAAATACTAATTTAGAATAATCAAGCCATACATTAATCCTTTAATAAGCTCGAATGATTATCTAACCGTTGATTAAGGTCTAGATAGATAATCAAGCTAAAATTTGAAATTTGGACGATTAGATGACCTACTTGAATGCTAAACTAGGGGTCTTTTAGCCAAAATTAAGCACTTAACACATCCTCCAACCAGCATTTTGCTAGTCCCGAGCAAATCATGCAGATAACTATTTTACAAAACTGGTACAAGATGCCACTTTTGTAGAGACTCACGATTGCAGTCAGCACATGCAACAAGCCCTTGAACCTCTAAGTTACCCCTAATGGACGAGTTATGCCTCGTGAGGGTTTACAGTGAATATACCCACAAAATTCAAAAAATTAAGTCCCCTATTTTATCTTAGAGAATCCTCATTCATTAGCAAATTGACTAGTTTTTCACAACTTAATGAAGAGGATTTGACAATTTTACACACCATAACATAGTAAAAACATTTTATTTGAGCTATTTGTCAGAGTGCATATGTGTATGTGTTCAGTCACATAAATCTTGACTTCTAATTGGATATGCTTAATTTCCATTGGAAATATGCTTTGACCTCAAATCCTCACAGGTATACGCTCAGAAATAAAACTCTTAGATAAGGGGTTACATATTTCACTCATTATGTGACCGAATCCAACAAACTGATGGTTCACATAATTCTTTTTAACGCTCATGAGATAAAGGAAAGTGATCCTTAGGAGTGGATGTTATCACTAAGAATATTAGGGGTCTTTCATCTTAATTCTTTCTTTTTATCTCCTCTTTAAGGCTATGTCCACCTAAGATCAATAGGTCTTTAACTAGGATGAAATGTAGACTTAGGACAAGTTTAGAAAAGAAAGGTACAAAGAATTCAAAGGTTCAAAATTGAGTAGATGTCTTCAATGAATATCTGATAGGACAACTTTTCTTTTTGGTTTGTACTTGAAGTGAATTTCTCTTTCAAACTTTGGTCTTCCTTTTTCTTTTTCTTCTTTTTCTTCTTCTTTTCTTCTTTTCTTTTCTTTTTTTTTCTTTGGAAGAAAGACATTTAATTCTTTTTCTCACTTCTTTGACTTTTTGTCCTATTTTTGAATTTTTTTTTTCTACTCTACTCATTTTGAAGACGGGTAATGGTTATTTATTTTAATGGGTTATTCTTGGTTAAGGTGAATGGGTTTAAGAAAGAAAAGGCTTAATAACAGGCTTAAAAGGCTAACTAGTCATATATTATATTGGGTAGGCTTTATGTCTCTGAGCTGAGCAAGGACGGCCTACATCATTTCCTAGGTTTCCTAAAGCCTATCAGATTCAATAAATTTCTAGAATTGAAGCTATTACTCCTATTTATTCTTGATGTTTAACCAAAACGATGATAACAGAATCACACTTAATGTATGTGCACTAAAGAAATCAAGGAATTACTTATAACTCTCTAAAAGAAGATAGTCTCAAACTCTCACTAGGTTATAGGTCTCCACTGATTTTCCTGAGGGTCTCTAAGTCATATCTCTTATATTAGTCTTAATTATGTGCTGTGTAAATGGTTTCCGAGAAGTAGCTTTCATAAAATGCTTCAACTCATGAATGACATGCAAAACTAATCATATGCATTCCCATTAAGAGATGAAAACAGTATATTTACTAAATCTTGAACATTCAATTCTCATCACAGTAAGGGAACTCTACTTTAAAAACTTTTTTCTTTTTTCAAAAATTTTCAATTTTTTTTTTTTTCAAGAAAACTCAAAATCTCCAGTGCATCTACACCCCCCAACCTGAATGAAACATTGTCCCTAATGTTTGAAAACATAGGATTCTATATGAAAGTTGAGAGATGTAAACTCTAAACCCTTGGGTATCCTCCCAAAAAGCGCTAAGTTTAACGTCTTCAGCCAGACATAAAGATGAATGCAATGATGATATGTTGTAAGGCTCTTGGAGTGGTACTTTAAGGTGGATCATGATACTCGGGTACCTGTAAAAGTGTCTCATCAATTTAAAGATTAGGCAGTTCGAGGAAAGGTTTTAACCTTTGACCATTGACCTTTTGGATGTCTCCATCCTTTTCAATCTCGATGGCCCCATGATGATAGATTGTGCGTATTATATATGGTCCAGTCCATCGAGATTGAAGTTTTCCTAGGAACAAATGCAATGTAGAATTATACAGTAAGACCTTTTGACCTGGTGTGAAGGATTTTCTTAGAATGTTTCTATCATGTATAGCCTTCATTCGGTCTTTGTATAAACGTGCAGACTCATATGCATCTTTCCTCAATTCCTCTAACTCGTTGAGTTGGAGTTTTCTATGGGTTCCAGCAGAATCTAAGTCGAAATTTAGCTTTTTGACTGCCCAATATGCCTTGTACTCTAACTCTACTAGTAAGTGGTAGGCCTTTCCATAGACCAAGCGGTAAGGTGACATTCCTATAGAGGCTTTATATGCTGTGCGATAAGCCCATAAAGCATTAATAAGTCTCAGAGACCAGTCTTTCCTATTTGGATTGACTGTCTTCACTAGAATTCGCTTTATTTCCCTATTGGATACCTCTACTTGACCACTAGTCTGAGGATGGTATGGGGTAGCTATCTTATCGTTAACACCATACTTTTTCATTAAATTCTCAAACACCTTATTACAAAAGTGTTTTCCCCCATCACTTATTATGGCTCTTGAAGTACCAAACCTTGCAAAAATACTTTCTTTTAAAAACTTTACCACAACCTTGTGGTCATTGGTTTTGCATGGTATAGCCTCCACCCACTTGGACACATAGTCCACTCCCACTAGGATGTACAGATTTCCAAAAGAATTAGGAAAAGGTCCCATAAAATCTATGCCCTAAACATCAAAAGGTTCTATGACAAGGATTGGGTTTAAGGGCATCATATGTTATCTTCCTAAACTTCCTAACCTTTGACACCGTGCACATGCTTTGTAGTAAGCATAGGCATCCTTAAATATGGTAGGCCAATAAAATTCACACTGCAAAATTTTTGCAGCTATCTTTTTAGAGCTGAAATGGCCCCCACATGCATGATCATGACAAAAGGAGATGATTTGATTATGTTCACTATCGGGTATGCATCTCCTAATTACTTGGTCAGGACAGTACTTGAATAAGTATGGATCATCTCAAGTAAAATATCTCACCTCGGTTAAAAATCTCTTTTTATTTTGTGTGGTCCAATGATTGGGAAACATGCAATAACTGTTCATCTGGGAACAACTCAGTTATAGGCCCTTGATCGCTAGTGTGCTCCACTACTAATATGGATAAGTGATCTGCTATGACATTTTCTGAACCTTTCTTGTCTCGAATTTCTAAGTCAAATTCTTGTAGCAGTAGTATCCAACGGATCAACCTAGGTTTGGCATCCTTTTTAGAAAGGAGGTATTTTAAAGCTACATGATCCGAGTATACTATAACTTTATACCATAAAAGATAAGATCTAAACTTATCCAAAGCAAACACTACAGCTAACAACCCTTTCTCAGTGGTGGAATAGTTGAGTTGTGCATCATTTAGTGTTTTACTAGCATAATATAACACATGGGGAAGTTTATCAATGTACTGCCCCAAAACAGCTCCAATGGCATAATCCAATTCATCACACATTATTTCAAATGGTGGGTTCCACTCTGGTGGTCGAATAATATGTGCAGAAGTCAATTCAGCCTTGAGTCGCTCAAATGCCTTCTTACAATCCTCATCAAAGTAAAAAGTGGCCTCCTTTGTAAGTAAATTACAAAGGGGCTTGGCAATTTTGCTAAAATCTTTGATGAATTGCCTGTAAAAGCCAGCCTGTCCTAAAAAGGAGCGAATTTCTTTTACCGTCCTTGGTGGAGGAAGGTTGGCTATTAAATCCACTTTTGCCTTATTAACTTCTATCCCATTAGGTGATATTATGTGGCCTAATACTTGTGGCGACCCAGGTTTTTATAACACATTTTATAATACATTTTGTAAAGATAACCAGGTTTTTATAACACATTTTATAATACATTTTGTAAAGATAGGGCCCTTAGAGTAAAAAATTTTCGCAAACCAAAGCAGCGGAAATTCTTTTCTTTAGAATTTGTTTTGTAAAACCTAAGTCACCACCTCATACATAACATAAGTATAATTTTGTATAAGATAAAATTCCATTGAAGGAATATACTTTTAGTAAACTTCAGGATCCATCCAAAGGGTTCACAAGACACGGCCCATTGTATCCTTACAATACTTGTCCAAATATACAATCCAAATTACAAAGTTCAAAATTCAATACATGTTCTAATACAATGTTTCAAGGGATATACCCTGTTTACTTATTCTTCAATTGTTCTTCAAATCTTGAGCTCCTAAGTCTCCTTCTCTGTATCTGAGATATAGTTAACATTCGAACATTTACAATATCTCAAAGAAGCTATACTTGGTAGGGGATAAGAATGTAAGTTATTGACAGTATAATCTCAATATTCAAGTATCCCATACTTCGTTCTATCATAAACACATTCATTAATAAATATTAGTTATAAGGACATCTCATTTCCTTGTCATTTGTGTTCACCTTTATACATACATATTGTATAAGGACAAATCCATTAAAAATGTAAAAATAATCAAGCATCATTTCTATACAAAGCTGATCAACTCTTTTCATTATAAGAGATTTGTATTTCAGCCAGTTACTATACAGGGAATTTCCCTTCTTGGGAAAAATATTGGTAATATACGATTATCTGACATTTCATCATGTCATCCCTTAAGGCATTTCACTATGCCAATTTCATATGCATCATAGTGCAAAATAATCAAGGACTACTATGCTTGCAGTCTGATCCGTACAGCGCGCCCAGATAACTGTTCCATAATCCACTTATACCATTCTCAGTGGAAATTACAATATCCATGTCCATATGGGAGGACCATGGCTGTCACAGTGGTGGCCTTCCCATAAATGCCCCACCCGACTTTTAGCCTTTCTTAGGCTTGGTATTCAATATCATCAAGTTTCAGAGAGTGGGTGGCCAAACCCTCTTAACTCTCCTAACATAGCATCCCCAGGCTTATGCCTGTTTAAAACAAAACCACAAGCCTCTAAGCTTGTATGTAAAATAATACTTATAAATATTAGACTATCTGCCTGTTTAACTAGGGCTGGAATATTTTCTACTTTCCTATTCACTTAGGGTTGTTCTCAATTCTCAACTTAACCATTTAATACTTATTTTCCTCATCATTTGGTTGGATCATATTTCAATTTGAGGTATTTACCTTAATCTATTGGTATCATACATGTCAATACTTCAAAACATAAGATCATGTATTAGACATGTATCTTCATGTAAGGCATTCTTAATAATCCACCTACCTCAATAAGATATTCTTACTCCTTGAAATCTTCCATAGTCTCGATCAACATATATCTGTCAAATCATATGTATAATGTCATTTTTGTAATCAAGGGTACATACTACATGGTCTTTTGATCATCCTTATGTAGGATGATCTGAATCTTTCTTCCTTGAATATCCTATATCCATGGGTTTAATATCATCTATACAAATACTATCTATATCATACATAACAATCTAATTTACATAGATGTTTCTTTTTCCTTATTGTTTTTTATCATACAAGATCTCATCTTGTTTGATCATCCTTATCTCACTTACTATTTTTATTAGGGTTAGATAATTTTCTATCTTTTTATGTTCTTATTATTATTCAACCAGTTAGTGTCTTACTTGGTTGAAGATAATTTATTTCTTCCTATCACTAGACAACTCCTCCTTATTTCAGGATGACCAGTACTTACCAGTTAAAGTCTGCTCAAAAAGTGGTTAATACAACCCTCATGTAAGGAGGCGTTTAGACCTTTCTTACGTCAATGGGAGGTGAGGGAAAAGCACTTGGCTCTTGTATACCCCCTATAACCACAATGTACAGAGTCCACCTGAGTGGTACTAGCTCAACCTTTGACAAGGTTCCTATGAGCTCTTTACCTTAAGTCCCTTCTCTAATTGATTTTAATTAATTTCCATGGATATGCACAATGTCATCAATGGATGTTCATTATTTTCCTATTTTGGGCCAAGGAAATGATAAATCATTCCTTATATTGTCCTACTAACTATAGCCCTTACTAAATCAAAATCATTCATTCATCTTAGTTGTCCATGAATTTCTATATTTCATTAGTTTACATTTTTGGTGATTTATGCTCCTTATATCTTAACAATTACTTAACAATTAAATTAAATTTGACAATAAGTAAATCATCAACTTGAAAGCATAAATCAAATATAAATTTAACAACTATATACTAACATTCTTCCTATGAATATAACTTAAGCTAGTGAAATAAAACTAACATGATCCTAAGTTATGAAACACATCTTCTATCATAATGAAATCATGTTTAAATCCTAATTTACACTAACATGATCCTAAGATAATCAAATCTACTAACAAATTACTCATTTAGGGCATATCATACTAAAATTTAAAGATTACACTATCATGCTTTCTAACTTAGAACATAAATCACATTTACACTTCTATATCCAATAAAAGACAATTAAACTAATTTTATTAAGATTATTATAAACCTTTAAATATGATCCAACCATTAGATCTTAGGTGTTTTCCTTTAGATTAAGGGTTTTAATTACCTTTAGGGCTTTTAATCCATTAAGATCCAAAAATCATATCCACTTGATTTTGTCACATTTCATCCATGATCTAACTGGATTCCATCATAATATCATCCCTTTAATCCATCCCAAGGATCTGATCATACTTGATCTCATTGATCAAGTGGGTCCCTTTGTATTTTTTATTTTTATTTTAGGGTTTTTCTACCATAAAGGGTAGATCTCCTATTTTATCCAAGATCTGTCCAAATTAACCATAGATATTACTTTATTATATTATTATATCATCACTAAAATAAATTTCCAAGATCTGATCACCTTAGATCTTGAAGATCTTAGAAATTGGACACTTATTTCCAAAATATAGAAAAATACAGAAAAATACAGAAATAAATTTTAGAAATTTTATGACTTCATGAAAAACTAGACATTACAAGCTTTCTATAGCTTCTTTCTGATCTCAATTTGGAGTTCATATGACTCCACAATCTTAAATTGAAGTTTTCAGCCATTCCTAGGGTCTAGATTTGATCTGGGCCCACCAGAATTAATCTCTCTCAATTGAGGGTCCAAACCTTGTTAGATTTTCTTGAAAATTGTACCCTAGGGTTTTTGACCCTTCTGGATTGATTGGAAAGCTCAGAATTTCCATCTGAGCTCTCTATCACCATAAATTGAAGGGGCTGGTATTTACTTTATTTTTACCATTTTTCGTTCAAATTAAATTACAGAAAAATAAAAATTACACTAAAACATAATAAATATGAATGGGAAGTAACTCCACCTACCTGATTGGAGAAAAACAATATAATTGATGCCCAATTTGAGAGAATTACCGGTTGATGATAATATAGCCCGATTATCCACCTTTTTGTGATTTTCTGTTGTTGGAACCGTTGGATCTTGAAATTGATTTGGGGATTTTGTTTATACTGTAGTATAGGATGTTATGGACGGTGAAATTGATGAGATTTTTCCTGGAACGGAGTGCCTAATTGAATTTAGGTCTCTTGTTCCAATTAGAAAGAGGAGAGAGAAATAAGGAAAAGAGAGTTTGGGGAGGGATGAAGGGGAATTTGGGGCTGAAATTCCAGGGAAGGTTTGGAAATTTCGTGGATAAGGTTGTGAAAATTTTTGGAAATTTTTTGGGACATATTTATAGCCAAATTTGAATTTTTTATCATTTCTTTTGATAAGATATTTTATTACTTTAGAATTTTTAATTACTAATGCATTCTCCATTCCCACTACAATCTCCACTACAATCTCCACTACCAGCAATAATGCACTGAGCAATTATTGGTGCTTCTAGAACCTTGGCCCACTTTGTGGGCCCCACTTTTATGTGAAAAGACCTTTTTGCCCTTTTTAACTCTAAAATTGGAGAATAATAGGCAATATTTGTCCGAACTCAGAATCGAGCGTACTTAGTGGCGTTGGAATCGTATTTCTAAGTACTTCATGAATATTGAGGTCTTATTTCTTGGTTATGGGATATGGGTAAAATTACCATTTTACCCCCAAATGGAAAAATTAAGCAATTTTCATTTTAACTCAGAATTGAACGTACTTAATGTTGTTTCAATCAGTTTTCCAAGTACATCCATAATTTCTATTTTTTTAATTTATAATATAATCTCTATAAAAAGAGAATTTTCAATAACCTAATATTCCAAAATTTTAATTTCTAAAAATTCAAACTTTATTAATTTTCCTTAATAATTTACAAAAATTCGGGGTGATTACAATACTATCCCACTCCGTACCATAAAATGGCACTTTTCCCAATTTAAGACCAGATTCTTCTCCTGACACCTTACAATGACTAACTTCAAGTGGTGCAGGCACTCATCAAATGTTGACCCAAATACTGAGAAGTCATCCATAAACACCTCAAGGAATCTTTCTACTATGTCTAAGAAAATGCTCAACATACACCTTTGAAATGTAGCTGAAGTGTTACAAAGCCCAAAAGGCATACGTCTATAGGCGAAAGTTCTAAAAGGGCAGGTGAAGGTGGTCTTCTCCTAATCTTTTGGTGCTATAGGAATTTGGTTATAAGCGGAATATCCATCCAGAAAACAGTAATATCTATGTCCGACTAACCTTTCTAGCATTTGATCAATGAATGGTAGAGGAAAATGATCTTTCCTCGTGACCGCATTCAACTTTTGATAGTTAATACAAACTCTCCACCCAGTGGTCATGCGGGTAGGGACTAGCTCGTTATCCTCATTTTTTACTACCGCGATCCCAGATTTCTTAGGTACAACCTGAACGGGGCTGACCCAAGTACTATCAAAGATAGGATATATGACGCCAATGCCTAAGAGTTTTAGGACTTCATCTCTAACCACGTCCTTCATGTGGGGGTTCAGTTGCCTTTGAGTCTCCCGAGAAGGTTTTGCAGTTTCTTCTAGATGTATCCTATGCATGCATAAGGCTGGACTTATCCCTTTTATGTCTGCTATTGTCCACCCTAGAGCAATTTTATGTTCCTTAAGAACATCTAAAAGCTTACCCTCTTGTTCTTTATCTAAGTCTGATGCTATTATTACAAGTAAGGTTTCATCTGGACCTAAATATAAATATTTCAAGTTATCAGGTAGGGGTTTTAGGTCCAGAGATGGTGGGTGCTCTATTGAGGGTATGGGGACAAATTTAGACTGTGGGAGTGGTTCCACATAAGACCCCACTTAGAGGTATCCATGAGTGGTGCAACATCTAAAAGATTGTTCACCTCCTCAATAGACTTGTCTATATCAATTTCTCCATTAAAGTGCATTAGACAAGCCTCTAGTGGGTCTGAGATGGACAATGGTGAATGACTCTCATTAATTAGACTCTCAATCAAGTTGACATCACAAGGATTATCGAGGTCTAAATGTTGCTGATCGACATTAAAAACATTAAGCTTAACCTTCATGTTGCCGAATGAGAGTTTCATTACACCATTCCTATAGCTAATAATGGCATTGGACGTTGCCAAGAATGGACGCCCAAGGATGATTGGGATTTAACTACCAGGGTCTGATACAGGTTGGGTGTCTAGCACAATGAAATCAACAGGGTAATAAAACTTATCCACCTGTATCAAGACATCTTCAACCAAACCACGAGGTATCTTGATAGATCTATCAGCTAATTGCAGTGTGGTAGTGGTTGGTTTCAACTCACCGAGCTTTAGTTGCTCATAAATAGAGTATGGCAACAAATTAACACTAGCCCCTAAGTCAAGAAGTGCCTTGTCTATGACATGATGTCCAATGACACAAGTGATTGTAGGACATGCTGGGTCTCTAAACTTTGGTGGGGTCTTGTGTTGAATCAAAGAGCTCACTTGTTCGGTGAGGAAGGCTTTCTTTTGCACATTAAGTTTTCACTTAGTTGTGCGGAGCTCTTTTAAGAATTTGGCATAGTCTGAGATGTCTTTAATTGCATTGAGCAATGGTATATTGATTTGTACATGTTCAAATACTTCCATTAACTCATTGAAGTTTGATCCATTCCTAGCTTTATTCAATAAATGGGGAAAAGGGGCTTTAAGCACATAGGGTGCCTCCACTATAGGTTTTACAGGGTTGTTCTGTATTTTCTCTGTTTCATGTATTTTTGTTGCCTCTTTTTCCTCTACATTTTCCGTAGCCTACCCTTCTTTGTTATCAATTTGACGACCATTCCTAAGGGTGATTATGGACTTGGCATGTTCATGAGGGTTATGGTTTTGAGAACTTGACCCTATCTCGAATTAACCCTTAGGGTTAGGAATGGGTTGGCTAGGAAACTGACCCTTTCCTCTATTATGTAATTCAGCACACAATTGGCTTATTTGCGCCTCTAACTTAGCTATGGCTTGAGAGTTGACATTGGCTGACTGTCTATTTTCATTTTGCAATTGGTGTGAGGCTTTTTTAGTGTAATCATTATCTTTTGCACATTGGTCCATCCTGGTGTGGATGTTTTCCTCTAAATATGGTTTCTTTTGTTGTAGAGGTTGTTGAAAGCCAAGTGGCAGATGGGAAACTATAGTTCTAAGAGGAAAGTCTTGAACAGGGGGATTCCCAGATGGCCCCCCTTTTTGGTTATTCTTTGACCAAGACAAATTGGGATGCCTAGCCCATCAAGGGTTGTAGGTCTTAGAATATGGGTTGTCGCTAGGTTGGCGATATGCATTCAATATATTCACTTGGTCTGCAAGATATTCAGGGAATGCTTTATTAGATGGACACTCAGAGGTTAAATGGGCTGGACTAGAACAAGTAGCGCATACCTCTTGTGGAGGTTTTTGAGATAATGTAACAGTTATGAAAGATTGAAACATCGTTTCAAGCTTGTCCATTCTTCCATCTAATTTTTGAGAGACAGAGTCAAGCTTATCAGATAGATCAGTATGTTCTCCTACCTCGTAGATACCTCCTTTCTTAGTGGGCTGGTTAGTTCTTTCTCTCCTATTTGAATAATCCCATTGCTGAGAATTATTGGCTACAGTTTGAAAGAATTCCCAAGCCTCACTTTCATCTTTTAACATGAGGGTCCCTCCACTCGCTGCATCTATCATTTGTCTATTTTGAGATGTTAGCGCCTCATAGAAGTATTGAACTTGCTGTCATTTCTTAAATCCATGGTGAGGGCATTTCTACAGCAATTCAATCCACCATTCCCAAGATTCATAATATTGCTCATCATCCCTTTATTGGAAATTTATAATTTCATGATGTAGGGCATTTGTTTTGTGAACGGGGAAGAACTTGTTCAGGAACTTCTTAGACAATTGGTCCCATGTATGTATAGAACCTACCTCAAAGGAATTAAGCCATGACTTGGCTTTGTCCTTAAGTGAGAATGGGAATAACCTTAACCTAATTGAATCATCCGAAACATTTCAGAACCTAAATGTGGCACAAATATTCCTAATCTAAAATGTCCTACTTCTATGTGATGCAAGCAAAAAGGCATAGTCAAACACCTTAGGCTAATAAGCAATATATTGATTTTCTTGAGTATGTGTGGGGACAATGCTTTTAATTAGCCTAATCTAGCGCTCCTCCTCTCCTTTAGACTTGATTATTACTGACTAGCTAGGTTCTTCACAAGGTGGTTAATACAACCTTCGCGTAAAGAGGCGTTTAGACCTCACAAACGTCAACAGGAGGTGAGGGAAGAGCGAGACTCTATTAAACAACCCTCAATAACCACAGTGCTCCAAAGCCACTAGAGTGACAATAAATCGAGTCTTAGTAAGAGGGTCCTACGAGCATGTGATAGCCCTATAGGTCTCTAATGATTGATTTTAATTTGAATTGAAGGCTAGGGTAGCATGCTTGATGTGATTATCCTAGGTGGGCTAAGGAGTGGTGATAAAATCCACCCTTGATCTTATGGAGGTAGGGTGCCCTTACTAATTAATTCCACACTCCATGGCATTTCGATCAGCAAATATATCACCTTAAAGCATTGACCGTGTCCTAAGATGCAAATAAAAGTAATAACCTAATGCAAAACCTAAAAATGCAACAATTATACGAGGATGCTGTCTACATGATTTATACTACCAAACAATGCAAATTTACTCTAAATGCAAACCCTAATCTAGGAATTTAAATGACTGAGGAGACTTACAGTGGGGTTTTTTATGAAGATCAAGTGTGGGCCACCTTGAAAATAGAAAATGTAGTTTACAAGGGTCCTCACTACAAGCTTCACTCAAAAGAAAAGATTCCTAATCTAGAAAAGCAGGGAACTTTTCATGTTGATGAAGATTTTCTTGCCAATTTTCTCCACTTTCCTGTTTCCCTAAAAAAGAAAATTTAGAACTAAGTACCAATTTTAGGAAATTAGGTGGTTATGCACTGAAAAAAAATTGAAAAATGCACCTAAAATGCTATTCCTAATATTTTTTATTTTTTGGATTTTTTTTATTTTTTTTAAAAATATTTTGGATTTTTTAATTAAACTTTATAAAAACTCCTTTGCAAGTCCTCGGCAATGGCACCAAAAACTTGTTGATATTTTTCGTAAGTGCACGAGCTATTATAGTATATCTATGCAAATATGGGCCGAACCCACAAGAACTCGCTTTACTTGGAGTTTTTAATAAAATTTAATTATTTGAAACTTGAAAAGAATAACAAAACTAGCCTAACCATACAGATTTATTCAAATGATGCACTTTAAATAACTTTCAATTCCAGAAAACAAAATAAAACTAATCAAAACATCCTTGAATCACACTGTCCTTGGATAGCATTGTCCCTGGATAACAATGTCAAAAGATGGATAAAATAAAGCTTAAATGGAACAGGGACACAGATGTAAATAAATGGAGGATACATATGTAATTAAACAAGGGACGCAGATGTAATTAATGGAATTGAACAGAATTGTCATTGCATTTAAAGATGAAGGGCAAAACCGAAATGTTATTAAAAATCTAGATTTTAACAAAAACCAGGAAAAACCCAATGAAGGAGGAGACCGGAGGAGAAGGAGATGGAGCCAGAGGAGAAAGGGGAAAGGGAAGAGACACGCGAGGAAAATCTATGTACGTTTTCCATCTCCCGATCGTTCGGTCCTGGCAAGTGGTGCTGGCCTGGATGGAGGGCTCTGGGCGTCTGGTCTGGGCAAAGGAAGAAGATGGGTCGTTTGACGCGTTCCAGCATAGATGGGCAGAAACGGTGATCGACTGGAAAAGATGGGCGTCGCACGTCTGGTCTGTGAAACAACGACACCCTTTCTGGGCTACTTCTGGTTCTGAAAGTGGAGGCGCGCCTAGACAGAAGAGGTAAGCACTAAGCAATGAAGTGCTGGAAGAAACAAAGAGGAGGAAAGTGATAGAGAGAGGGGAGCAGAGGCAGTCTGCATGAGATGGGGGTAGATGGGTTGATCACGGTGGAACAAAACAACAATGGGAGGGGAAAAGAGAGAAAAGTAGGGTAAGGAAGTGGAGAGGGAGTGTTGGGCCAAACAATGATGAAAGGTGGGCTAGGCAGTCCAGTGCGGCCTAGGAATACTGAGCAGAGAATTGGGGACTCGGTTGTGCGGTGCTGGTTTGGTTAGAGATAGAGAAAGATAGAAATAAAGAGAGTGGAAGGAGATGGGGAATGTCAGTTTTGGGCGTGGAGGATAAGCTGGGTAAGGGAAACGATATGGGAAAGACCGGTGGAAAGTAGGAAAAAGGGAGACGACGTCCAGGCTTCTGGGCATCATCTGGTTCTGACTTCGAGAAAAGAAGGGAATGTGCAGTGGACTAGAGGAGATCTTGGCAGAAGAAGAGATGCAGTGAAGAATGGAAGCAGAGGTGTGCTTGGGTGGTGCTGTGTGCAGGGGAGAACAACAGAGATGGAAGGTGGGTTGACTAGTGAAAAGGGAAGATGGGGCTTGTGTGATGAATGGAGATGACGGTTGGGCTAGTGCTGAAATAGATAATGGTGCAGTTGAATGGAAACAAAGGGGAAGAAACAAAGTTAAGAAAATAACTCCCCCTCCCCAATACGGTTTCCTCTCTTTATAGCTTTTGCATCTCCTTGTTTTTCTCCACTCCTTCATTATCTTCCCAACTCCTTCCTTGAAGAGACAAATCCCTTTTAGGAAACTTTATACTCTACAAATTTAGGATTCTTCTCATTAGTAATTCTTATCCAATTTGGACTCTTCTCATCTTGATCTGCACCGTTAATCATAGATCTGAGCCATCCGACCCTCCTTTTGTTGATCTGCAAAAATAAAGACTAAATTAGAATAATCAAGCCTTACATTAATCTTTTAATAAGCTCGAATGATTATCTAACCGTTGATTAAGGTCTAGATAGATAATCAAGCTAAAATTTGAAATTTGGACGATTAGATGACCTAATTGAATGCTAAACTAGGGGTCTTTTAGCCAAAATTAAACACTTAACATACTGCTTTAATCATGACACCACCAACTTTCCCCAAAGTTAAAGGGAGCTAGGAATAAGATCTTTCCATCTTCATATCTCTTTTTTGGGATTCCACTTCCTATTGTCAACATTCAAAATCTTAGACTCCCAGAATAATTCCATTTCCTATTGGTCCTTTTCCTTCCTACCTTTCGGATATGATCACAACGAAGGTAGTCAGCGGGAGCTGCTGTCAGTATTGGTACTCTTGTTCCCCCTCCCTTCCTTTGGAATGCTTTACTTTCTTTTCGATCTTATTACCGAAATGATCTTATTCTATGATCGAAAAAGAGGTTGCAGAGCCTCTCTAAAGAGAGTTCTTTCGCTCCGCCTTTAAGTTTAAGAAAAAAGGTAAAGTCAATCATTCCCCAAAAATCCTCAAACTGCTAAAAACTACTATCAAAGCCCTTCCTATAGAAGAACTAAGAAGGTACGTTCTTATCTGGCGAAATGTGTTCTTTCCTTTTTTGTCTTGTCAAAATGCTCATGTGTGTCGATACCATTCGCTTTGTCTTAAGTGAGGTAATTTAAAAAACGTAGGTCTTTCTACTGCTACACTAGAAAAAAAAAGACTCTTTTACAGCTAAAATGCTGCGAAATTCCGTTGTTGCGATCGTAATTGAAGCTCTGTGTAAGATTGATTTGAGATTCGTAATTAAGAGCTAGAAAGAGTCAATGCTAAGCAAGGCTGATTCAATACTTGAATGCCAGTCAATCCCTTATCGCCAAGGAAAGAATTCCAACAGCAATTGATCTTAGCTTTGAGCACTTCTTCCTTTTGTTCCCAACTACCTCTAAGAGTTGTTATGAGCTTATTTGAATCAAAGCTTTTTCAAGCATTCCCATAGTAATAAGGTCAATCGAAGCCAATCCATCTTCGTTAACGAATGCTCCTACTCCTGTTGGTTCTATATCCAATTCCTCTTGCTAAGGATAAGGAAGAAGGAAAGGTGCCCAGGTAAAGGCTAAGCTTAGTCGAATGAGTCCCTACAACGTATTTGATTAAAAATCTTCTTAGCAACGAATACGAAGAAGTTGTTCACAAATACATTTTTGCACGAGAATACATTGTAGTGAAAGAATACGTTTTGAACCCTTTAGAGTGAGAGCTTGGGGCTATGATTCCTAGAGAGAATTTCAATCTGAAGAAGGCAACTCATCCCTAAGGATATTGTGCTAGGTTCTTTCACTCACAAAAGACCAAGCCTTGCTACTTGAATAATGGGTAATCAGACTTTCGGCAACTCTTAGCTATTGTATGCATGGGGGTGACGAGGTATTGATTGCACAAGCTAGCCTGCCATTTTCTTTAAGTGTCCCTTACTCAACCCTAAAAGTAGATCTGGCATCACCCTTAACTCTCCCATCCTTGGATAGTTCTCGGGATGCACTAATGGATTTACAACTTTCGTGGGCTTCTATCTATCCTCGCAGGAAAGGAATTGGTCTTTATTTGGAGGACAGGACAAATGGACTAATCCAATAAAAGAAAATAGACAGAAGAGTCTCGAATCCTCTGCTATTACTCTTCTCACAACGCAAAAGGTTCTTTTTCTTAGAAGGGCACGAGATGGGATTGAGCAAGGGATTGACTATATAGACTAAACTATATCCCTATCCTTCTAAATTAATAACCAAACTCATACAAGTAATATGAAGTAAGATTAAATAAAACGAGTGATTTCATCCTGGACTAGCACTCTGAAGGCTTAGCTTATTTAGTATGGGAAATGGCTGAAAGGGAACTGACCTAAAACTCTATGTAAGCTTGATCCCATTGCATTTGCATTGCCTAGAAGAGTCAACTTATAGCCCAACAACCACGGCAGGGGTTTAGCTTAAGACTGCAATTGGGCTTACTTTAGGAATTGGTCGTATAATGTATTTCTACTTATTGACCCCCAAGAAAAAGAAAGTGAACTAACAAAGACTCCATCCATTGAAATGAATAAAGGCAAAGCGGCTGAACGAATGAAAACAACTCCATATAAGCAAACCTTAAGCTTTATTTTATACCAACGAGAACTCCAAATGCAACTCTTCCAACCTGATCAATGAGGCCTCAGAAGATTCATCAAAGTAAGCCATTATGCATCGACATCAAGCCATCAAAAGAGAATATTCTAAAAATTGACTACATTGACAGTTGCTCCTCGAGTCACCCAAAGTGAGCCATCAGCCAAAAAAGTTCCAAATTACCCCCCCCCCCCCCCCATCCTCTACTTCCAAAAAGAGGCTAATCGAGGTCATCAGTGCACCTACCTTCAAGATATGCCTTTTCTCTTTATATTTCTATATTATTATAGAGAAAGTTTACCTTAGCCAGCTAACCTAAAGCTTTTGCGTATAGCGCGCGGTATTGCATGAAGCTTTGTGTGTGTTTAGCTCACACGGCACAGTTAAAAGCATCGGTGTATGACGCACGAGACTGCTAGCTCCTTGGTTAGTGGGCGAGGGAGGAAGTTATAACACACAAGAGGATAAGGATTCTGTAAGCCTTTTTCCAACTAGTCCAAAAGCCTATTACCAAGTCCATTTCCTTTCAAGGATTGGAAGGATTGAGGATAGAGTTTCTTTTTCATTTCCAGGGTAGTTGGCAAGAGCTATAGTAGCTTACAATGCAGTTGATTCGGAAACATACGCCAGGGCGATTGGGTGGGGTCGAAAAAGGTGGCGAGGAAGATCGGCGTGCATGGTGAGCTAGCAGGTAGGGCTTCATCCTTAATGAAGGCAAGTCTACGATCAATCAACTGAATTCTTGCCATATGATCTTTCTTTGGGTTGGGGCCCCACGGGACTTCAGTTCATGGTAGCAACTTCACTCCGTGCATCCTTTGGCTGTGAGCCCCGCCTAGAGGGAGGTGCTAAGGGAAGGGCGTAGCATTAAATATGCCTAGCCTTTCAGAGGTTTGGAACCCTTCTGTTGAGCACCAATTTCAAATCCAATCTGACTTCTAAAATGAAAGTGAGCACAAGTGAGAGGACCCTATTCCCACATTCCTCTCCCCACGAACAGAACACCAAAGATGCACTGCACGTGGGCCTTGTCTAACTTAATGAATGACTACTTTCTATTCTTCACTTCCAGGAGTAGATAGAGTCGCTACCCAACCCTACCTATATAACAAAAAAAGAATTGATCACTAGTTACCGAACAATTGTCATATATGAACTAGTCATCAACATGCTAAACTCCACCTTCTTCCCCACCATCTGTGGGGTCTCATTTTCTTTCAAGATGATAGGACAAACAAATAGAAAGGGATGGTTCTATCATTGCATTGATAGAAGTGTAACTAGAAAAAGAAAGACTACCCTCTAAGAAATTGTATAACTTGGAGAAAATATTCACTTTGCGTGCCCTAAGAAATAAGATCACAATAAATACTGTTTAGAACGCTCACTCTCTCATCTGCAAAAAAATAGACGTGCGCATCCCTCTTGGAGATTGACTCCTATTGGTAAGTTAACATCCCTAGTATCTTTAAAAACTCTAATAAGAAATGACAGTTTGTCAACGATTTTCTCCTTAACAACATCTATTGTTACTTCATTTACCTTTGTTTCCAAATTAATACTATTCATTTGATGGATCATTTGGCCAGCCCTAATGGCTATAAGAATAATTACAGGCAAAGCCAAACCCATCTTAGAAACGAAATCAGCAATCAGTTATTCCATAATAAGTCTTACTTATAAAATTAAAGAAGACTGCCAACTCATATCCCGAAGATACAAGATAAGCAAAGCTGTCTTTTCTTGTGTCGAAGTCTAGTGTAGTGAGGTTTTGCCTCACAGAAGGAATGGAAAACTAGGAAATGGATTTGACCAGTACAATTTGTTTGTGTTAGATTTTTTTCAGTTTATCTAGAAGTTTACCACATTAATCTACTAATGGAAGCATTAGTTTCCATTAGTTTGTTTGTGTTATATTTTTTCAGGCACGTGCTTTATGTGAGAAGGGCGAAGTCATAGACAAGAGCTTCAGCGGTTAGAGCATAGGCTGGCCCAAGACAGAATGACTTCTTTCTTCCTGGAGTTACGGATAGGTCCATTCCTAATACTAGAATTTCATTTATTTCTCATTTCTTTTTTTCTATTTATATATATATATATATATTTTATTTCTACACCTTTCATCTTACCTTCTCTCTGAAGTGAATCATCTTTTTCTTGACCCTTTCTCTTTCTAAAATCAATGTTATAAAGTCGTCTTTGCCATATCGGTGATCAATCGGCCAAAATCTATTTTAGAATAAACTATTAGTATTAGTTCAGAAAGGCAAGTCTCCCCGATTCAATACAATATTCTGAAAGAGTTATGAAAGAATGGGCCAACTGCTTGTAATAGGCCAGTATGGATCAATCCTGGGACTTATACAATCGAAAGAATTCTCTCTCGGATCGAGATCCATTGGAAAGCTCCCCTTTACTCCATAGGGCCCAATGAATCCACTCTTATTCAATACTCAAAATTCGGTGGTACACTGGAGGGAATGAATTGAACAATTGGTCTCAACCTTATCTTCTTTACAAAAAATGGGGACTTAAATGACCAAACCATCTCGGGCCTTCAATTCATGAAGCCCTTCACTTTCTTCTTTCAGGGATAAGGGAATGAGATTTCTATAGGAAAACAGTTCCCCAACATTCCTATTGATTAGAGTTGGGGATAGGAAAGAATCCTTTCGAAGATTCCTCTAAGAAATCTCTCCCTTTAGAGGAAAGGCGCTTAGAACCCAAAATCTCAAAGAATAGCCCATTTATACAGAATAGTAAAGGGGTCATTCTATAGGAAGGGAAAGAGCTTTTTATATTTCTGAATCATTCTAGAAACTTTGTCTTTCTTGAGGCTGTTTGCCTTTGATAAAGATGGGGAACTTGAGCATCCGATTGCCTTGGGGTGTTCTTAGCTGTTGGGGTCTCGGTATTCTATTCCAGCAGTCTCGAACTCACACACAACTATGATCTAATAACACTCTTATTCACTCACTGTCTTATGTATAGGATCCCTCTACCTGAAGTCAAGACACCTAATGACCAGTCTAGGATGCGGCGAGAAGAAAGCGCAGATTCAAAATGAGTTTTTTGTTGCAGAGGACCCTTGTTATTATTTTAACATAAAGTAATTGCAGCCAAGAGGACTTAGAGATGAAGGGTTGGGAAAGAGCAGGCCCAACCTTTTTCTTCAAAGCACTAAGAATTGAGTCAACTATCAAATTCTTTGAAGCACCCTCTCATGCTACTATACGCGAGAAGGGCCTTTATGGCCCCTATTAGCCCTTCTCCCTTATGACGTCAAGGTAGTCTCGTAGCCCCTATTAGCCCTTCTCCCTTATGGTTTCAAGGTGGTACTTTGGAAGCTGGGTGGATATTCCCCAAACCTATTAAGCAAGGAAAGAACCGCATACCAGAGACAAGCAAGGAGGCATACATACTGGAAACACAGTATGAGAAAGGAGAATCGTTTTCGATCTATATCATATATACCGCCCAGGAGCAGGCTGCCCTGGTTCCAAGAAGTGTAGAAGGACTGGAGCCTTATGGAGTAAGGGCCTGTGCGTGAAAGAGAAATGCTTAGTCACAAAGCACGAGAATGTCATATACGAGACTTTCCTTCTAATCTTGACAACGAAATAGAGATTGCCTCCGAACAAGCTGATTCTAAGAGCGCTCTACACGATGCTAATCCTTGTGCATCCAGTTGTCCACTTCCATTAGCCGGCCCTTTCTCGAGGCACATGTTTTAAAGAGCGTACGATTTTAAACATAGCATGCATTATAAAACTAGTAGTGATGGACTCCTACTAAGTATAGTATATACTCACCCAATCCTTAACATTTTTCAGACACAAGTAAGCACTTAAGGACAGGATACGCGCGTGACAGAAGACACCCAAATATATCATTTTTCAGGACAACTCCACTCACGTGTAGAAGACACCTCAGAAAATGTTAGTGCTACGAGCAACTAAATCAAAAGGAGACTATTATACATGTAAGTAAACACTCTACCCTTTGGACATGTATTTGTATTTATTTACAATTGGGCTGTGTGATGTGACTAGATAGACCTGGAAAAACATTTATGATTTCTGAAGTTTTTCAAAAAATACTTTGGTTGTTGTGAAAGCAAATGACACTCGGGGTTTTCAAAATGAGTTTAAAACTAAAGATTTTCGATGCATTGCATGGTTTTATAAAAATGGTTTTCAAATAGGGATGCATCCTGCCTTAGGAATTAGATATTGCATTTAAAAATGCATGGGAAAACCCAAGTCATCACAGTTGGTATCAGAGCCTAGGTTTTATCCTTGCACAACTAGTCCAGCATGTCCAAGGTCATAGACAATAGAGAAAATCAAGAAGAAGTAGTAGAGATGACTACTTCTATTTGAGGATTACAATATTAATGCTCAAGGCATTTCACCATAAACAAATAAGTGAAAAAGGAGATGGGTCTAGCAAATACTTAGATATTGGATGGCTTAAATCTTATCAAGAAGGATTGTTGTGCAGTGGTGCAAACCGGGAAACTCATATATAAATTAGATTATGATGAGAATGATGAATGATGAATGAAGATGTTAGTGAACTTGTTAGTAGATAGTTCTGACCGGTAATAGAGTAATCTCACCAAAGGTGAGAAAATCGAAGAACCTAGATGGCTATCTTACCCTTCTAAAGAATATCAGAATATGAATATGATAGGGGATGGAAAAGAAGGACTTTGAGAAGATTTTGATGATAATCTAAGAGGGATGAGAATGCAAGATGATATTAAGTAAGAACTTTGACTCGTACTAGCTCACAAAGGTATGGATCCTGAAAGACTTAGCTCAATTTTGGATACCTTAATTGGAGTCTTATGAAGAGTAAATTGAACACGAATATGATAAGGAACTGTATTCGCCAGAGTTACCAAAAGACTTTGACGATAATATTAGGGATGATAGATCTGTGATAATAGATTGATCCTAACATGAACTTGTAAGAAAAGTATAGCATGATCAAAACGTCAATGTCATTATTAAGACATTGTATGAATTTTATTGAGTACGCAGTGAAAGAGGTCCATATATACTTAAAGAAAACGGATGAGATATATTGACACGATATATATGTGTAAGGCCTTGTGGAAGGAATTATAATAAGGATAAATTGAGAACGTGCCTAGGATTGGGTACAAGATAGTATGATTAGCATTTTAAGGACAACATTACTCCAAGTATTAATCCAATTAGAGTATTGGATAATGAAATAATGGACTCGTCGACAACAGAAGTATGGGAATTTTCTTAGTTCGAGGGAATCCTGAATATGTCTGATCAAGAAGACAGCTAACTTGAAGAAGAGGATTTGTGCAATTTTGAGGACTAAATTCTTTTAAGGGGGTAATAATGTAATGCTCGAGCAATTTACGCTATTTTTAACAAAAATGAATTGGACATTCTATAGGAAATGAAAAGTTCCCTTTTTGGAGATAGGGTATTTTGGTCATTTCACCATTCACCCTAGCTAGACCTAGAAATTTGGTCCTGAGAATAGTACCCTTAGGTGCGTCTCGGAAAAAGGAATCTAACAAGACCAAAATCACTCAAAACGGAGTTAAAATGAGCAAGTTATGGCCCTTTGAAGTTTAAGGGCAAAAGTATAATTTAAATTAAAAACGGATTTAGCCTGAGAAAAACAGAGACTCGTTTTGATACGGGCACCCCTCTTCTTCAACCTCCTAGAGGGTTCTAGAATGGGGGTGTGCAGGGGAGAAACCACCGCCATTTTGGAGGTTTCACCACTGCGAATGGCGGTAAGAACCCTCTTTGAGCTCTATAAATAGAGCTCTTAGGCGCCTCCAATGGCAGCCCAAAAGCTTGGGAAAAACCAATCGTGGAGAGGTAGGCAACAGGAGAAAATGTGGGAAAAACCCGACCACAAACTAGGTATGCCCAAAACTCCTCCAAACCCATCTCCCCCTTAGACTTAGGGTGGGTTTCCCCAAGTTTCTGCATGAAAAACCATGCAAAACGGACCTCTAAGGAGCCACAAAGGACCCAGGGATGGTGCCTGGGGTGCATTAGTTCGACAGGGTCGAACCAGGGTGTCTCGAGGGCACCCCGGTCCCTACAAGACGAAAACGCATCTACCGCGCTAGAGAGAAACCAGCGGGCATGTCCGTGGAACCGCCCACAAACAAAAAAGTCGGGCAGAAGCCCGGTGCATCTGCAGATGTGCCAGCTGGGGCGCGGGACGCGTAAGCATCCTAGGCTTCCACCTTGTATGGCCTTCTATGTACACTTGATATTAAAATGCCCATAACATGGGTTCTAGGGCTCCGATTGAGGTGCCGCAAAGGGTGGTGTGTCTATATCGACGACGCAGACACATCTAGGTCATAAAATACCTGATCAAGGCCCTATCTAAGGTGGGCATGACCCTTCAACTACAATAGTGGCACGGGGCCACTAAACCTTTGTAAACCGGACGATACCAAGGCCCAGTTAGGACCTTAGGAGACCCATAGGCATGGGAATGAACCTCTAATGCCTAAGTAGTGAGATCAACTATTCTAAAACCTATAGAAATAGGCCAAGCTAACCTTGTTCCCCTAAACTATGACCAGGAGCGTACGAGGATAAGCGGACTAGCGTGACCAAACCAGGTAGGTGTTCTATCGCTACTAGACTTTTAAAAAGAGCCCATGATTGTTTTGAGAATGCATGTTTTAAGTATAAGTTATATGACTTGTTTAGCATGACTTAATGAATTTAGCATGCATATGATAAATACATTATACATAGACATGTTTTGCAAATGATTGCATAAATTGCATGATTTGTGGTTATTGAGTTTTGAAAAATTGCATGTCCTTGAGGGTTACCAAAAGATGCTGGAGTACCCAAAAGACACTGGGTAGGCAGTTGTGAGGGTCAGGCAGCTGTGAGGGACCCAAAGAGGACAGGTTTTGAAAAAGAGATTTTTTACTTGATTGATCATATATGATTTGGGCTAGTAAGCTCATGGGCGCTATGCCCAGAGGTCTGGGGTGGCCTCCTAGCCTCTACCACTATTAGGTGGAAAGGGTACCACACCAAAAAAAGGCATGTCCCCGCTTCAACTACATGTGGTACAGGAGGCTACCACTGGTGTCACGGCACTGGGTCAAAGTGTCATATGCCCCATGGAGGCTATGACCCTGTGTCCCTAAGTACCTGGGGACCACACGGCGAGGAGGTCGTGGGCATAGTGGGCCCTATATTTTGAGGATTTACTTGCATTGCATATAGCATGACATGAGGTTGGTCGACCATACCATATATCCATGAGTTGGATTCAGTTGAGCATCTTATGCATATCATTATGTTTATGATATATATGATACTTTCAACTTGGATTATACGATTCTTTAAGTCGTCAGTATTCCAATTCGACAATGGTTTTTAATAACAATATTAAACATGAGTGTTCAAACATGCAGATGTTTTAATGAGCATATGATTTTAAACATAGCATGCATTGTAAAACTAGTAGTGATGGACTCCTACTAAGTATAGTATATACTCACCCAATCCTTAACATTTTTCAGACACAAGTAAGCACTTAAAGGACAGGATACGTGCATGATAGAAGACACCCAAATATATCATTTTTTAGGACAACTCCACTCACGCGTAGAAGACACCTCACCAAATGTTAGTGCTACGAGCAAGTAAATCAAAAGGAGACAATTATACATGTAAGTAAACACTCTACCCTTTGGACATGTATTTGTATTTATTTACAGTTGGGCTGTGAGCTGTGACTAGATAGACTTGGGAAAATATTTATGATTTCTGAAGTTTTTCAAAAACTACCTTGGTTGTTGTAAAAGCAAATGACACTTGAGGTTTTCAAAATGAGTTTAAAACTAAAGATTTTCCGCTGCATTGCATGGTTTTTATAAAAATGGTTTTCCAATAGGGATGCATCCTGCCTTAGGAATTAGATATCGCATTTAAAATTGCATGGGAAAACCCGGGTTGTCACACAAACCCAATCACAGGCTTGGGAATGATCATCAAATCTCGATTCAAAAGAAATAATCAATGCAAGATTCTAATTCAACCAGGGAAAAAGTGATAAAGACCAATAAGAAATAGGTATACCAAGTTTACAAATGGATGCGTTCAACTGTGTAGGGTGAACGGATGCATTGCAAAGTGACGCTATCTCTGAAGTCACTCGAGGAACAGAGTTGCTACTCAGTTCATAAATTCGTTAGCGGATACACTTGTTGTAGCTGCTTTTATGTTCTTTAATATGCTTCTTTCAAGGCGTGGCAAGAGAGCGAATTTGACTTGTGAATGATCAGCAAGTGAAGAAAGGCATCAATACATCAAGGACTGGGCCCTATGGAGTAAGGAGGGTGGGGAAGGAAGTGAAGAGGAAAGTCAGCTAGGAATTGCGTATAATAAGATAAGCCTTGCTTATGCCTGGCCGCTTTAGTTCGTAGTGGTAGTTTTTTTTATTAATTAATGCAACAAAGCTAGCACTTAAAGAATCAGATCTAGCTAAAAGGTACGCTAGAGGGCGATCGACCTACCAGACCGTAGGCTGCCGAGAATTGCAAATCAAGATCAGAATGAAGGAGAAGGGATATAAATAAGTAGGAGAAGTGGAGCAAATTAAGATGGAACGCATGCGCCGCATGCGCGAAACGACTAAATACAACATGAGAGAACTAAGGAAAAAAGTGCTTTTTTTACGAGTTCATCTCACGTTCATTTTCTTTCTCCTTGCTTTCAACACGCTTATCCTCATTCTCGAATGGAGGAGAAAACACTCCATCCTCTATCAAATGGGCGCCCTCTTGGTTCAATGGTTGTCGTACAACTCTTTGGGCTACTGTGTGATGGGTGGTTCCCTCCCTAGGATTAGTATTGGATGGAGTACTTGGTTTGAGGAAAACTCCTTCGATATTGACGTACTCTTAGAACCTTTCCCAGATTTCGAGAGTTCAGTCAATGGTCCTCCAACCCCAAAGAATCAACCCGAGGAAGTCAATGGTCCTCTGGCCCCAGGAACTAACGTTCCTTTAGTGCTAAGCAACTATCTTCTACTATTTTTGAATCACCGCACCTTTGGCTCCTTTCAGTAATGGTTACAAAAACAAGGTGCATACCCTAGAACAAGTTGCTGGTTACTACCCGTGCTGAAAGACTTTCCCCTGATGGGTCTCATGTGAAAGCTCCTTAATCACTTTCTTATCCGAAGCTAATCCTATGGCTTTGGGTGTAAGGCCTTACTACATTTAGGGGGGTGAGCTTGGGGCAAGTCAAGTCCCAAAGTCTATAGCAAGCACCCGAAAGTGGTTTTTCTTTATTTCATTTTGAAAAGACTCGAGGAATGACTTGTCGAATCTGAATCGACCAAGCACAGGCTTTCTTATTAGGGAGAACTTTTCTTTATCTAATGTCTTTTGCGATAGAACCTTTGTCGTTCCACCTTCCTTGGAAGTTTCGGCCCCTGTATAGTCATTGTGTCTTACCCTCTGGCCTGACGACCTCTTCTTCAACTTCTTCCCTTTGGCTTGCCTCGATCCCTTACCCCCCGTGCGACTCGTTGCACCAAGGTACTTGAAGTCCACTAGCCGATCTGCTACTACCAAAGCTGCACTCAAATTATGCACATTCTGCCTCTGTAGTTACGCTTGCTCCCAAGGTTGTAACCCAAGTGAAAGAACCTGTCTTCGTCCGACATGTCCTTTATGTCGAGTATTAGGGCAGAAAATGCCTTGATGTAGTCCTAGACCGCTCCGGCATTATGTTCTCTAAGCTCAGATTCATCAAGGAATGATGTACCATCCATGACACATTACCAAGTAAGAACTGAGCCTTCAACTCAGCCTTCAGCTGCTCCCAGGTTCCAATCGAGCACTTCCCCATGCCGACCTCATTCAACCTGGTCCACCACCATAACATCATCATCAGCATCAAAATAAATCACTACCGTCTGTACTTGCTTCGTCGGACAGCCTCTACACCAAAAATAACTATTCCATGTCCCATATAAAGTTCTCTAATACCTTTGTGTCCTGTCGCTAAAAGGTCTCGGCTCTAGAACCCTGACTCTCGATGTCTCTAACCTCCCTAGCTCACGGCTCTTCTCAGAACAACAACCACCTCATCCATCAGGTTCGTCAACTGAGCCTGCAGACTGCAGACTGCCAATCAGGCCCTCACTCTGAAGTCGATCTCCCTCCAATGAAGCTAATCTGGTACTAAACCCACCCACCCCCCTTACCCCATAGGGCTTCCCTTACTTTCGTCTAGCTGTCTATTGAGTCAACTACTTTGGGTAGGGAGTGAATATTCAATTGATTTCATTCTAGTTTCAACCCTTGATCCTGTCTAGCCACCCCTCCTGACAATTCCTCATTTATCAATTTTATGCCAGCTAGTATGTCCGGTAAGAGCCAGAGCCAAAGTCAATCCACCCTGTTCTTTCCTGATTATCGTCACTTAAATACTACTAGCTGAAATAGAATCCATCAAGTAAGAGATAAGCCAGAGATCCAGATCATTATAATACGTTACTGGTCCAAGATGGGCCTCATCGTGAAAAAGAGTACGTTATTCCTATCACTAGGAGTAGTAGCACTAGCGATGCAGAAGGAGAAAGTAGCTAAGCGCTAAGAAGCTATCTAGAGAGTTTCCAGATAAGGGAAATTGGCTTCAATTGTTCTTAGTTTTGACTCGTAGTCTTCGACCACTTTTCTTCTTCTTCCTGAGGGTTGCTTGCTTCCATTCAGGTAGCTATTGCTGAGAAATGGCCAAAAAAAGTAAAGTCTTATTCCACTCGCTTTCTCTCTTTCTCTATCAGATTTTCTACTTTCAAGCACTACGCCCCTTTCATCTTTCTCTCCTTTATCTTTCCAAAGGGGAAGAAAAGTTCTTTTATCAACTTTTTTCCCTCTTTGCCTTTTGAATCAAAGTAGGTTGCGAGCTTGTTGCATTAGTAGTCTGTCATTAAGATGAAGCTTCTTCTGTTATAGAGAGCTTCAAGTTTCTAGTAAGAGTAAGAGTATGGCACTCTGGGGGGAAGGAAAGCTTCTACGACAAGTCACTTCTACAATGCCGACCACTACATAGAGTGCCTATGGGATCAGCAGGCAAGCGACTTTATTTAATTGAAGTGTCGCTTCACTCCTCTCCCTATCGGCCGCATGGCTTCGCTCATCACATGAGTAAAACAACCTAACCTCAATCCCCAGTCATACCAGGTGGCAAGATGTTTTTTATAGACGCTCAACCTATGATCTTCAAAGTGCAGTCACCATCAATCATTAGTTTTAAACAGTTGGATGTCTTGGTGGTGCCGTATGAGCTCCCTGTGGTGAACTTAGGGCTTCCTCAAAAGCAAGCTTTCCCCCAAGTTATGCCATACCCATATAAACAAGGTAAGAAGGGAAAGGAAACCCTTGAAGCTACTTAACTACTTTTTGCAATGAAGCCATCAAACTAAGAGAAGACGATCGTCTCCTCTCTTCCTACTCGATCTTCGGTGGGGTTGAATACTTTCCCAGTCGAGGTTCAGTACATCTTCTAGTCATGGGGTTCTCAGTATACACCTTTAGTTGGTATTCAGGGTTCCATCCTTTCTGTATTTGGGCTCTGAATCTGGCTGATTTTACAGTTCTGACTTGGTGATTGCTATGATTGATATAGAAGGTGGTCCTCCGTAGATAGTGATTCTCATTCAGAAAGGACTCATGGAATGGCCTTGGAGAAGTGGCTTGCTTGGTTGTAAAAACCTTGAATCTGGATGTGCGCTTGGTAAGGCGCCTACTCCCCTGCTTGAAAAGACTTTCAAAGCTCAAAAGGAAGGAATAGAGGCTAGTAATCATACATCGATGGTCAGCAACAATCAATTGAAGCATTATTGAGGGCCAATGCATGAACATCCATTGATTATGTGTAATTGCTTATAAGTAAGTCTATTAAGCTCTTTGGCGCTACTTACTAGAGTAGTTTTTTGAGTGAGTGAGCCCACCCTATCTAGCCCTATGCTAAAGCAAAGGGCTAGACTATACCCCTTTTTTTTCTTGAGGATTGCGGAATAGGTTTTCATACCACGGTACACGTTTACAAGATACCTCTACCAGGCAGGCCAATTCAGTCTTTTGCAAGCGCATAGTCTCTAAGCCCGATGCTACACCAATTGGACAGAAGTCACTCCCCCTCAGCTAGAGATATAGATTGGCATACCACTTGCCAATCCATCTCCACCTATAGACCAGTCTAATAGGCCACATGTTCCGAGTCACCATTAGACCACCGACCATATTAGATAATCATGTGGCATCTCCACCATACAATTGTTGGGTGACTCACCCAACCCTCTCCTTAGCTTAGCAGCAGGAGATATTGTATAACCGCTGTAGTCGAGTGCCTCCTCTCTTTCTTATTTTGCAGGAGCAGCTCTCTTTCTGTTTGAACGAATCCTGTGACCGAATCAGCTACTATATCATCCGCGTAAGGAGATGGAGAGTTAGCCTTTATTGTTTTGTTCGGGAGAGAAGGAGAGATAGCAAGTTGAGAAAGAGATATAAGGATTTGCTGCTTTGCTCCCTTGGTCTCGAAGAGTCAAAGTGGTTGATGCTAGCCTTCAATCTGCCATTTCCTTTTATTAGTTAAAAAGATCCTTGCGGCAAGAGGAAATTCCTTTTCTTTTCTATGGGCCTTTCTTCTATCTTTCGCCCTACCACTGGTGTAATTCTCTCTGGAAATAAAGAGGAAATATGAAAATGGTTGAACTTCTTGTTCGTTCCCCTTCTAAGCCAGCATCCGTTATGTGCTTGAGGACAAGCTTTTAGCCATCTGACATCAATCCCTAACTAAGGAACTATGGTAAAGGACGAAGAGAAGAGGAGTCCCAAAAAGCTTCACTCCAGTGGGCTCTACTTTAAAAGTTATTGCAGTTCCAGAAACACCCAACATTCGGGCAAACCATTTCGAGTATGGGATATTATGGATGGATCTATGATTTAATGGGGTACTGCTAATAACAAAAAGGCAGGTCCTTTGTTCAAAGAATTTATCCTTGGTCAAGTACAAGAGATGTTACTCGGGTTGGTAAGGTTGAAGCTTTCATTAAGGGCTAAAGTGCCTAATCTTTATCACCGGAAGCGAAAGGGACCTATTTTACTTAGTCTACTTCCTATAAGTGCAGCCGATCGAACTGTAGTCACACCAAGACAGTCGATCGATCCCTTCCCTCTCTACAAGAAATGGGTTTTGTTCGAGCAGCTGGAGCAATGGTTTTTCTAAGACCAACTCTGTTGCAAAGACTTTCTCCTCGGATTCGTATTAGCGTATTCGGATGTACTCAATGCATCTTACCTTCCATCAATGGGACCGATGTAGGGCCCAATCATAGTCAAAATCAGACCTCAATCCTGGCAAAGGAGTTGATAGTGAGAATCCAGTAGAAAGTCAAGTCTAAATCTTCTTATTGCTGAGATGGACCCTTTTGTTGATGAAGAGATAGCGCCAATTTCCTTCACAAGTGCTTCGAATGCATTTTTTACAAGAAATCTTCAATTGGGCTTCGTCAAGAAGGTTCATTCCCATGACGAATGCAAGGGATTCTGCTCCTGTCGGGAAGAATGGAATGGGGCGACAAGTAAACTACCAATGCCTTGAGCGTGATCGAGGTAGTTTTTTCCTTATACATCTGTTATTTCTAGTGGATTTAGTGGTAAATGAGTTTGATGACCGAGTAGGTGTATCGAGAACAACTTTCTCAGCCCCCTTTGTGGGAGGGGATCACTTTGAATCTTAAATGAATGTCCTTGCTCTTCTATCTCTTAGATGGATTCCAGTTTAATCTTACTTAATAGAGGGTGTTGGCCTACTAGGATCTACTCTTGTGATCTACCTAAAGTAAAGTGGCATGCTGGCGTGAAGACTTGGAATTGGTATGTCTGTTGGGTAGAAGAAGCTTACTATGTAACATGGATGATTGCTATGTTACGGAACAAGGATGAGATTTCCCCACTATCTTGGTCTCCCTCATGCACCACAAGTTGGACGCCAACAAAAAAAAGAGAATATTCTCTTTACACAGGGGCTCATCCACCCTTTATTCGAATGGGGGTTTATGCTTCCTTTCAACTTCAACAAAATTGAAGCAACTTCGACTATACCAAAGAATGTAGCTCAGCAAGAAGTACACAAGTCGTGGATTCTCCTTTTGCAAAGAAAGGGACCCCCTACTGCTTCTTTAATAGAGAAAGGCAAGTCTGAGCAATATGGCTATCTTAGTTATGGATTGTAGAGGATATTTGCTCTATATAAAAAGCCCAATTTAGAGAAGGCTCATCCCATTTGGGAGAAGAGACCGCTCCTTACCTTTAATTCTTTTCTTTACCCAAATGAGGGGGCTACCATTGATTTAATGCAAAAGCAAAGGGCTAAAAGAATGTACCAAACCAAGTGGTTCTGTAGTCGACGTGGACTGGGAAGTAGCATCTTTGGCTTGGCTATCCCTCAATACTATGGGCAAGAGGTCTTAGATTCAGCATTAGAGGTCAAAGCATTGATTCTAAGCCAGTCCAGTCTATTAGCAAAGAGCGATTCTTTAAGCCCAAAGGCTAGCGAATCCAACTTACTTACTTCGACTTAAATGCTTTATTTTTTTAGTTCTTCCCCAGACAAAGTCCTAATCAAAGTAGGAAAAAGGCAAGAAAAACCCAGGGGGAGTTCTTCTTAAATTAATTAATTTGTCGATGGGAACCTTTAATCTTAATAGAGTGGAAAAACCAAGCCAAGATTCATCGCCCGAAAGCACGGGAATCAACTTGACTTCTCAGATGCAGATTGATTTCCTATTGATGGTGGAGTGATTGTTTCTGCAGTTCTTGTTGGTGACTCTAGTCCTATAGAAGAAGCTGGTATTGGACCACTTCCCTTGGCTAAAGTAAAGGGGATCGATCTAGGCGAAAGAGGCCAGATTCAATTCCTCCTCCCCCAGACCCAGCATAAGAGAAGAAAACAAAGAAAGAAAAGAGATGCGAATGAAAGTGATCCAAAGTCAGTAGCCGTTACTTCTGATCCTAGTGGCTATGGCTCAGGAGCGGGATAATAAAAAGTAAGGATTCGACTAGCTTTGAGCTCTCACGTAGTTCAGGTTGAATCAGTTTCCTTTAGTTCAGTGGTATTGTGTATATAGGGTCAAGGCAGATTAAAGGAAGGAATTGATAGAGCTGTTAGCATGTTAGCACTTTACCGTTGATGCGGCATTCATGTCTCTATCTCTTGCTGGTGGAAGGACAAATGAAAAAATGTCTTAAATTAAAGAAGTAGTTGTGGGGAAGTTCAGAATGAAGCAAAAAAAAATTTGCTAGGCTTCTTTTCAACAAGAAGACGACATAGGATGTTGAAAACTCTCTCTGTTGGTTCTTATTCTTCCTTTCCTACATTACTTTCCTGCTTGGAGGAAATTCTTATTGGTTGGCATGGCTCCCAGCCCAAGGGTGGCCCTCTCCGGTCGGTGTTCGAGTACTCCAAAAAAGAGGACCTCCTCAATCTTTTATTGCACGCTCACCAAGGAAAGACTCATATTGTTTGTAATGGAACCGAGGAAGTGGGAAAGGCAGGGATATGTGTTATTGAGTAAGGTTGTTCCATTATTCTTCCTATAACCAGCGCATGCTTTCAATCAATATTGAGGCAGGTAAGTCATGATAAAGCCATGCAGGAGCGGAGGGAAAAGCAAAACCTAGAAGAGGATTTTCCTCGAACCCACATTAGCTATACCAACCCTTCTACTTCAGTTTTTTTTTTTCATTTGAGTATGAAATTCAATCTCGAATTTCACTTATGGCTTGTTTCCTTGATGAAGTAACCGAGTTTTGGGAGGGACCGCTCAGGCTGGCTGGCTAGGCCACTACACACGAATCGTGTCCAGTTCCAAGAATGGAAGTAGTGGCTATGAGTGCATGGTTGGTCCTAAACCAGAAATAAGGCAAGGATATGTATACCAGGGTTAAACCTTTTTTTGGGTTTATGAGTTGCTTGAATCGACTCATTCGAAAGCATTGAATTTGTAATGATGAAAGATAAGGGAGTGGAACTGATTGTTGAGAAGGGATCTTGTTCAGCGAGAAGCAAATTTCGCGCGCGAACTCAGGGGATAGCGCCAGAACCCGGCGAGAAAGATTTCTAAACTATCCGTTGTGTTAGAAAATCATATGAGTCATAGTTGTTTAGCTCTGACTCTATGATTAGTCAGCAGAAAGAAGAAAGCTATCTCCATTAGTTGTCATCTCCTACTAGTCGTCATCTCCATCCACTACCCTCTCGATGACCGATCCCGAATTCCTTGTATAAACTCATACCTTACCTATCCCTTTAAAAATAAAGAGAAATACTCTCTTTATCCTGCTATCAAGAATCAAGAAATGTGGAACTTTTTCTCTTTTTTAAAACGTCCTGAAATGAAAGGCTTATAGAAAGCGCTTTAACAAATGACGTAAGATGATGCTCAAAATCAGTGAACTAACCTAGTATTCAATCTCTTTTTTCAAAGATTTTTGGGTTTGAAGGAATTAGGTCAATAATACCTATACTAATTGCAAGAAAAAAAAAAAAACCTTAGAGGGCTAATTTCCACTATTAATGGTCAATCAGTTGACTTCTAACTGCACTAACGCTTTCTTTAATTCTGTAAGATTGTTTGGATGCTTCCTGCTTTCAAGAAAGTAAGGACTATGCTTCTAAGCGACATTAACATCAAAGATAGGATTTAGTGGAAGTAAGGATTGAAGCACAGTTGTGATTCTGCTTTCACCACTAATAGATAAAACCAAGAGAGCGACTATGCGCAAAAGTAAGGACCTCTACTACTCTATGCCTACTTCTATAACCCTATCTTCACCTTATCTAGGTAAAGCAATTTAATTAAAAGGAGGAGAAAAAATCCAAAGCTAAATACCCTACCGCTCCTCACCTTGCTTCAGAAAGTCATTCATATTTTTGCACCTTTATTTCATATTTCAAGCGCAGTTTCTTTTGGAACATCGGTTCAGGGCAGATCCTGCCTTAAGTCATTCACGTCTAGCTAGCATTCCCCTAACAGTTCAACTCACTTAAAAAGCAGGAGAGAGATGGGAGATCTAACGGGTAACTTGTGCCAATTCAATGCCCAGCAAGACCGCATCAATCATGATCAAAGGGTACACACTAACTAAAGTAGCAGCATCCTCTTCACGACATAGTTTTAGGTTTTAAGGGTGCAATCAGATAGTAATACAAGGGCTCACACACTAACAAAGCAGGGATCTATTCATCCACTCCCTTATATATTCAGACAAAGAGTTGTTCTCAATAGATATGGTAAAATAGCGTAGAAAGAGCTAGTGTATCTCTAACTCCGTCTGCTCTTGGTAAAGCGACTTCTCCTTTTCTATGAATTGTCTGACACTGGGTATTGTACTACTAGTGTAGCACTGGCACTTTTGGTACGCCCCTCTGATCGCATTCCTTTGACCTTTTATTCAATGGAAGATAGTTTTGTTTCAAATGACGAGGTGGGAAAATCATCAATGCGGCTATAATAGAAAGTTGGTATATCTGTTCGCCCAAGAGGGGTAGTTCCTCTAACGATGCTTGAATGCTACTTTCACCTAGTCTATGAAGCTGCATCCTTACCTCTTTTCTTGGTGGCATTTTCCTTGGCTTCCATCACAGAAGATGTCAGCAATAGCAATCCTTCAGTCAATGGAATCAGTAGCTACTTACTAATAGGGCCTCTGCAGGAAAATCGATAGAGCTCATTCATAGCATAGGGCTAGATCCTTTCCCGAGCCCGGAGATCAAATGTTATCCCTTTCTACTCTAGCAACATTCGTGACTACTTCCCAATTGTGGCTACGTGTCCTAATTGAAAAGAACTCATCTCGGACTCGAAATTGGACCTTGTTTAGATTATCTTGTCCACTTCATTACCATCAAAAGGCCTTTAAAAGAAGAGTATGCCCTGCCTTTCCTTTCCCGGTCCAGGAACAATAGCAGTCTTGGTCCCACCAAACAATGAACTGTCAACCAAGAGCATGGGATATTAAACTAAGACTAATTCCATCTATTGCTCTAATGCCCTTCCTCCAACAGATTCAATGGAATTGTTTATTCCTATTTCAAGAAAACTAGCTACTAACTCAACCTCTCCTCAAATCTAGCCCTCTTTGTTTTAGCATCGGCAATTGAAAGATAGTGCTTTCTATCTCAAAACAGAAGGAAAGTCTCAATCCTTTAGTACTTCAGTAGGCTATGATTCCCAAAGAGAAAGAAATGGTTTCATATTCATATAAAGGCTTGTTGGCACCTAGATATCTTTATTTAAGTCGGCCTAGCTTGCCTTACTCAGGCTAAGTTCAAGCAAAGATCAATCCTTTAAGCTAATTAAGTTATCAACTAGAAGATACCACCTTCCCCAATGAAACTTCTTTCCCTGGAGCAGCAACTGGAAGACCTCAAGTCACAAGCCTTTCTCCCTTCTTCCCTTCCTTATAGTAGGAATTCTCCCTCAAACCCTAGAACCTTTGGACTAGGAACCCGAGAAAGGAGAATGTTCAAAGTGTGATCCCGACTCTTTCATCAATATAAAAGGGATCACTCCTAGTCAGACTTTTTCTTTATCTCACTAATAGATAGAAGCCGGGGAGACCCCACCCCTATCTTTTCTTCTCATTTGTTTTGGGCCATTGGCCTGTTCTTCGATGTCAATTCTCTCAGTTTCAATTAATTTGGTGAAGCTGCGTATCAATCCTGCACCTCATTGGTCAAGTCTTCACGCTTCCATTAGAACTCCATTCTTGTGCTAGTTGGTCTTCAAACTGCCATCAAAGGAGAGTTGCATCTCTGAGTCACATATTATACAGTTGCTCTAATTCCTATCAAGTGCATTCTTTTTGCCTAAGCTAGTTGACGTCAAAAGTCAGCAGCTTGTCCTGAGAGTATTGTGCTAGAACTATGGATCCCTCCTAGAATACATAATCTAATGGGACCCCATTCTTTCCACTCCAGCTGTCTTGCCTTTGTTTTGAACCCAACATGGGGATAGAAGGGTCTCCCTCCTTGCCCGATGGAGGCCATAGGATAGAGTGGAAACGACGATGTTGTTCTAGACCCAGACCAATTAGGTAATGGTAAGTTGTCTGGCCTGAGTCCGTTCACTGAGCTCTTAACTTTGCTCCTAGTGGTGCGCTTGGTTATGTGTGCTATCTACTCTTGGGTGGAAGAAAGAGCATAGGAAGTCGCCCATGCTTTCCTTTAAAGTAGAGATAGGGGAGGAATTCCACAAGGAAATGGAGTCATAGATGGTAGGGATCCCAGTTAAGAGTGAATTGGTAGCAGTTTATTATTCGAATCGAACCAGCTACTTCTTCCCTGGAAAGAAAGATGCGCAGTCAATCCAGGTAAGCAAGAACCTATGCCTTGCCCAGTAGTTCCTATTGATGGAATCCATGCTGTGAAAACTAGCTTATTCATAGAGTACTCTATCCCAAAACAAGTCTATCGACTCATTATCCTAAAGCTAGCTTCGCTAAGAGTAGTGCTTATTTAAAAGTGGAACGACCACCCTTGTCTAGGGAACGGAGAAAAAGAAGTTCTCATCGATTGACAGAAATGGAAAGCCAGTTCTTATCCCTAGCTAGAGTGAGAAAGCATCTTTATGTCAATAAAATTGATCAAGAAGGATTGGTGGGAAACTCTCCCTTGTTGAATTAGGTGAAGTTTTTAAGGCGTAACTATTGATTGAATCTGCATCTGGTAGCAGTTTTTACGTGGTGAATTTTTCTTTCAAAAGAAAAGAATAACGTAGGTAGACTAGAAGGATGAGTTTCGGGCTTAAGGCATAGTAGCTCTCTTGGGGCTACCTTTGCTATGTCATCCGATGTTGTTCACAAAGCTATAGACCTGGCTATCTCCAAGTTGAAATCGATCCCAGGAATCTCATTTTTATTCTTAATAGAACTCGTCCTCCCATTAACAAGGGGCTCATGGGAAAGGCCTTTTTATCTCCGATCGATCCTGGTGAGAAAAAGGGTTGTTTACCCAAAATCCATAGAAGAAGAATAGGCATAGGTTCTAGTTGTTCCTTTTCAAAAGTCTAAAGTTGAGTGAGGGGCGGAGGCAAATAAGAAGGAATAGGGATTATTTGCTATGCTAATTGCCAATGGGGTTTTCTCTTTTAAAAGGAACCTTCAAAGGTGTAACTCCAAGGCAAAGTGCTTGGTTTGACAAGTACCAAGATAAAACTCCTAGTTGCTCAGGGCAAGGACTAAGTGGAGGTGGAACAGGACTGGGTTTCCCCCTAGGAAAGAACTAGTAAGGTTTTCTCTCTACCTTTAGCTGTCCCAAAGGACCTTGAAAGAGGGAGAGACCCAAGTAAAAGATGGTTTTTTCTCTTAGCTTTGTCCCAAGGGGCTGACAAAAGGGAAGAATCAAAAATTCCTTACAGAAGAACACTGTTGGATCTTGGTAGCTTCAAGTTAAGATTTTCCTTTCCATGACTCTTGCAACAGACTTAAGAGCTAAATTGATGTACCCCAGGTATGGACGGATAGAAAGAAGAGGACCGAAGGTCCCAAGTTACATGCGAAAAAAGGCATTTCCAAGAGCAAGAGGATCTATGGTCGTATGGCATTTGGACTAAGCAGAGAAAGGTACCAAAGAGTGTATTGACCTATGAACTTGAAATTGTGCTTGAAACATGCCCTTATCTGGATTGAAGGCCTTAGTCAAGTCTTGAAAGTTAAGCTCCTGCCGACCTTACTTTCGAACTGCATCCATTCCGAGTGGAAGTGAGGTTACAAGGTCGTGAACTTAACTTGGTGATTATGTTCACCCCATCTTGATTCGGTCTAACTATGGGATGACAAAAGGACGCCAGACCTTCTTTTAGAAGTGGGAAGGTGAGTCATGGCATTGACTCAAATGATCTAGCCAATCATTTCTCCTAGTAAGCTATTATTCATTGCTCTTCGCTTTACCTAAGTTTTGGCTTATTTAGGAAGAAAGAATTGTTAACAAGTCTATGAGCTTCTTCTAGGGTATGCTGCCCTTCCTTGAGGTTAAGACCTGGTTGACATGGAAGGCATTAGCTACGTCCCCTAAGCTCACTCTGGCCACACACCTTACATCTATTTCTATATAATAGAGGTCTACATTGTGTCATAACAAAGGCTTCGTATTGAGACCTAATATTCTTCCTAGGTCGATTGCTTTGTCTTCATTCATGACACCACCATCTTTCCCCACCGATTGGGGTAGTGTTCAGTATCATCATCTTACCTTAAGGTGATCTTCTATCTATTTACCTAAACTCCAAAGCGATCAGAAGAAACTTTCTGTTGAGGGTTTCTTTCCACTCTTGATAGCGAAAGATAATCGAATTCTGACTTCTTCTTCACTGTACTGCTATCAGAACTTAAAGATTCAGTTTGTGTTCCATGACCTCAATAACCACTTATTTTAAATGCTATAGTAGATGTAGTTGAATTGGAACCAAGACAAAGGAAAGTGCTTCTATCGAAGAGGCCCACGCTTCTTGCATTGAAGCAAGTAAAATGGTAACGTATTATAAGATCAATGGTCTTCTTCCTTCTTATGTTTAGGATAAACATCCGAACTCTTTTTGTACTAGCTGCCCAGCTTACCAATAGGCGGCAAGCATACTATAAAAAGAGCTTTCCTTTTTTTTTTTAAGCAATGAGAAGAATATAATTCAACTCAAGAGGGGCACTCCTCATTCTTCAATTGTTATCCCTTTTTCCTACGCGTTGGACAGAGTGGAATGAAGGGCCCCAAAGGTGAGCTATCGAATAGCTCAGTTTGAGCCGTTAATAGATAAGGAAACCCTTGTTGAGCTAATGGGGGTAGGCCGCCGGCCCTACTATTGGAGCTCAGTACCGCTATCTCAAGCTCAGCTCTTCGCCCTTACTAATAGGGGCCCCGTCACGCCCTATTAGTGCCCCTATTAGCCCTTAGTAATATAGTACTATACTAATAAAAAGAGGGTGCCCCCTCATATATTCTATTAAAAGTGGTTTACGCTTTCTTTACTCCTTTACTGAGTCAAATGGTCAGATGCTATCTCATTCGTATACGAATGAGGAGGTTTGCTCTGGATTGAAGATAAGATATGAGAGTAATTCGGAAGCACTTTTGATTTCTTATTGTAGTAGACAGAATTCCATTGGTCTAATTAGGAACTCCTAATGCATATTTACTATTCACCCTACTAAAATATGTCGAGGCTCAATCAATCCTTAGATTTATTTGTGGCCATCGAGGAGCCATATGAGGTGAAAATATCATGTACGGTTCTGGAATAACGATGGGAACAGTGATGTTATCATCGACTATGATTATCTAATAGTTCAAGTACTATTGATATAGTTAAGGCACAGTCCAAATATGGGTTTTGGGGGTGGAATCTATGGCGTCAACCTATAGGGTTTATAGTTTTTCTAATTTCTTCCCTAGCAGAATGTGAGAGATTACCCTTTGATTTACTAGAAGCATTAGAAGATTTAGTAGCGGATTATCAAACCGAATATTCAGGTATCAAATCTGGTTTATTTTACATTGCTTCTTACCTAAATCTACTAGTTTCTTCATTATTTGTAATAGTTCTTTACTTGGGCGGGTGGAACCTCTCTATTCTGTACATATTCATTCCTGAGCTTTTTGAAATAAATAAAATAGGAGGGGGGGGTTGGAACAACAGTTGGTATCCTTATTACATTAGTTAAAGCTTATTTATTCATGTTCATTTTTATCGCAACAAGATGGACTTTACCTAGGATGCGAATGGACCAACTATTAAATCTTAGATGAAAATTTCTTTTACCTATTTCTCTGGGTAATCTATTATTGACAACTTCTTCCCAACTCCTTTCACTGTAACAGTATATGAGATTATAGTGCATAACTTCTGTTAAGTAAGAGAAAGAAACATCAAATTATTCATGGATATCCTTGATATGTTTTCTTTGATGACTGGGTTCATGAATTATGGTCAACAAATAGTACAAGCCGCAAGGTACATTGGTCAAAGTTTCATGATTACCTTATCCCACGCAAATCGTTTACCTGTAACAATTCAATATCCTTATGAAAAATCGATCACATCGGAGCGCTTCAGTGGTCGAATCCACTTTGAATTTGATAAATGCATTGCTTGTGAAGTATGTGTTTGCGTATGCCCCATAGATCTACCCGTTGTTGATTGGAGATTGGAAACAGATATTACAAAGAAATGATTGTTTAACTATAGTATTGATTTCAGAATCTGTATATTTTGTGGTAACTGCGTCGAGTATTGTCCAACAAACTATTTATCAATGACTGAAGAATACGAGCTTTTTGCTTATGATCGTCACGAATTGAATTATAATCAAATTGCTTTGGGGCGGTTACCAATGTCATTAATTGGGGATTCCACAATTCGAACAGTTATGAATTCGACTCAAACAAAAAAAAACCACGGATACATCCCTTGATTCAATAACAATTAGCAATTATTAAGATTCTTTTTTTATCTAAAGGAGTGAAGCTTCTCACATTTTGGTTAGTCAGTAACTACAAATCGTAACTATTGATTGGTGCTAATCACGACTTGATTTGGATTTCAAATGGATTCATATATCCGTGATGATTTCAGAATATCAAATTTTGAAATACCCGTCCGGATGCAGAAGTGGGATTAGTCCAATAACTGTATCTACATCAATCGACACCACATTACAATTCAATTAGGATGTCTTATATACAAGAAAGAAAAATAGGGTAATCTCTTTTTTCCTAGCTCGGCCAGTAAGGTCATGAAATATTTTGACTTTTTTATTTCTTATTTTACACATAATGGATTTATGTGTACCAATGCATGATGTTCTTTTAGTATTTCTGGGCTCATGTCTTATATTAGGAAGTCTGGGAGTAGTATTACTTACCAATCCAATTTATTCTGCCTTTTCATTGGGATTGGTTCTTGTTTGTATATCCTTATTCCATATTGTATCTAACTCCTATTTTGTAGCTGCTGCACAGCTCCTCATTTACATGGGAGTTGTAAATGTCTTAATCATATTTGCTGTGATGTTCATGAATGGTTCAGAATATTACAATGATTTCTATCTTTGGACCACTAGAGATGGGGTTACTTCACTGGTTTGTACAAGTATTCTTTTTTTATGAATTACTACTATCTCAGATATGTCATGGTATGGGATTGGGATTCATTTATCAACAGATTTCTATCTTCCATTTGAACTCATTTCTATAATTCTATTAGTTGCCTTAATAGGTGCAATTGCTATGGCTCGTCAATAAAAAATACTTAGAATTAGAAATCAAAAATCAAACAAATAAAAGAAAAATAAGGTCTTGTTTTGTGTTATTGTTATCACACTCCTTTTCCTTCAATTTATATATTGTTAATATATTAACAATATATAAATTAAAAAGAAAGGTTTTTAGTTCGGCCCATTACCAATACCTTCCCTTGTTCCATCCTTGTACTTGTTTTATATTCGAGTCAATCAAATAGGTTAAATTGTTGTTCATATTGAAATGAATCGAGATTGATGAGGAGTTAGTCAATGATGCTCGAGCATGTACTTATTTTAAGTGCCTATTTATTTTCTATCGGCATTTATGGATTAATCACAAGCCAAAATATGGTTAGAGAACTTATGTGTCTTGAGCTTATATTGAATGCAGTTAATATAAATCTTGTAACATTTTCTGATTTATTTGATAGTTGACAATTAAAAGGAGACGTTTTCTCAATTTTTGTTATAGCTATTGTAGCCGCTTAAGCAGCTATTGGACCAGCTATTGTTTCATCTATCTATCGTAACAAAAAATCAACTCGTATCAATCAATCAAATTTGTTGAATAAATAGTCGTAATGATATAAATAAAGATAGGTATATATAATATTTACCAATTAGAATTAGCATGTATGGCTCGTATGATTATCTTTGCTGAAACGTAAGAAATCAAGATATGATTCGTATGGTGTCTACAAGATATGATTCAGGTACTATTGATTTTACCTAATCAAAAATTGATAATGTTTTAAAAATTCATAGATACAATGTCACATTCAGTAAAGATTTATGATACATGTATAGGATGTCCTCAATGTGTACGAGCTTGCCCACTGATTTGTTGGAAATGATACCTTGGGATGGATGTAAAGCTAAGCAAATTGCTCCTGCTCCAAGAACAGAAGACTGTGTAGGTTGTAAGAGATGTGACTCTGTCTGTCCAACAGATTTTTTTTTCCCTATTCTCATTTGGAGTGCCCAGAACACTTCCCAAGGAGAATTGATTTGATCGACCATGGCATTCCAGTTGCCACGACCTTGACCATGCCCACGGTTTTTGTTCTATCTTCCTCAACCTCTCCCATTCTTGTTCGTTGATTGAACATTCAAAATTGCTCCCCTTTACTAATATAGAGGACTTCGGCCAGAGATCAAAGAGACAAATCTAGCTTCATACAAAAGCTATAATGGTGGTAACTCAAAGAAAGACGAAATGAGGAGTCGAGTGGTTACCGAGCTTACAAACATTTTTTATTCCTCCCCGAGTCCACTAAGAATAATAAGCACTTTCTCAGGATCAGAAATGGGCTTTTGTATAGCAGCCAGTTGATTACAGAGAGCCTTGAATCGATTGAGGTAGTCAGAAACTGATGATGATCCTCTCTTGCAGGCTTCCACTTCCAATCGTAGCTGCATTTCTTGAGCTTGTTGAGCGAAGTTAGTTCTCATGAAGGCCATTCCAGATCTGATGTACATGAGTCAGATCTATTACCTAAGCCAGAATTTCTTGACCCTTTGAAGGGACATGGTTGAGTTTATCCAACTGACCAGCAGCTAATCTTTGCAGAGCCACTCTTCGTATGCACTTTGAAACCTTGACAGATCCATCGGTTGATGTTGAGCACTCTATCCACTTTTCTGGAGCAGCAGTGGTTCCATCAAAAAAGCCAAGTAGTTGTTGCCCTTATAGTGGAGGGAACCAGAGGAAGCTAGAGCTCCCAAAGAATGAAATGGGTGTTGTCAAGTTTGATAGTCACCAGGTTTGGGATATTGATCATAGCCTGGTAGAAAAAATAAAGATGAAGCAAATGGATCTGACGTTAGACAAGATCTGTTCTAACGTTGAGACATGAGCCTAAGTTAGTAAGGAGGGCACATACATTTTCGGCATTAAGATCAAAGGATGGATTGACGTCAATGCAGGTCTATTCCAGTGTTGAGCAGATCAGAGAAAAGAATTAAGAAAAGTGGAGGAAATGAGAGAGAGGAGTCGACGCAGATCTCTGAGAATCTTGCGAAAGTAAAGAGCCACCCTAATATGATATGATGCCTTTCTTGCGTCGCCCCCTAATATGATATGATGAGAATGACAAAAACTCCATGATCTGCAATAGATTCTCTAAAGCCCCTTTAAAGTAGAAGGGGAATGCTCCCCCTTCTACTTTAAAGCTAAAGCTGTTGCTACAGGCTCCCTGGAAGAGCAAAGGTGATAGACGGGGAGGACTTGCGATGAAAGTTGACATTGCTGAAGTGACAACCTCTCAGATGGAGGTCTGCAATGAGAGAATCTCTTGTTGGCTGCAACGAACACTAGAGATTACTGGTTGTCACCCCTTGACCCCACAGAAAGCGAAGATAGAGGAGGGGATGATTTGCCCATTTTTGGGGTTTGTTGCAACAAGGATGGAGAATGAAGCAGGGGTTAGAAAACAACCCTAGAGGAGCACCCGCTCTGATACCTTAAGAAAACGTGAGTGAGGGAATGAATGATTGATCATGGGATTATATATGTATTTATATATACAAGGTGTGAGGGGTAAATGACTAAAAGACCCCTCTGATATACCATAAAACCATAAAAGCCCTTATTGGTTGGGCAGATGAGATCAAAAATACACTAATATTAACACTCCTCACCTCTTGAGGTTCGTCGCTTCTCTTGTCTGAAATTTTTGGTTAGTTTCTTATGATTCTTTTTTCATGTGTTTTTCTTTCTTCTCTCATATCTATCAAAGAACCTGAAACCTTTGCAGAAGCAACATCCCAGACATGTTGGAAACTGGCCATGCAAGAGGAAATTGATGCCTTACAGTAGAATCTTGGGACTTGGTTGAGCTTCCGCCTGGAAAGCAAGTCGTAGGCTGCAAATGGGTTTATAAGGTAAAATATAAGACAGATGGTTCCATTGAAAGGTAAAGGTACTATATTAAGAAGGGTGTGATGAGCTGGGTGGCAAAGGATACACGCAGGAGTATGGAGTCGATTATGAGGAGACCTTTGCCCTGTGTTGGATGGATTGGTCTCTCTTTCAATTAGATGTGAAGAATGCCTTTCTTCATGGTGACTTGCATGAGGTTTTGCAAATCCTCCCCACCCCCATCTCAGTTAGAGCATGACTCATCTTGCTTGTGTATCTCCTCAAGAAAGCCATACATGGTCTAATGATTTAAGGGCATGGTTTGCCAAGTTCACCAGCGCATAAGATTTTTTAGATCTTCTTCAGACCACTCCTTGTTTATCAAGAGATCCACTCGAGGAATGACCTTTTAGCTTGTCTAACTGGAAATGACATTCATAGTATCGAGGAGAAGATGAGACGCTCAAATCTGCTTTTGATATGAAAGACCTAGGGAAGACCCAGCTCCAATGCAGAAGTTTAGCAATGCACCCTCATCAGGCGATCCCCTAATGTGGTAGTAACTTCAGCAGTTGCAAGAGCGAATGCCCTTTTCTCATTAAACTGCTAAGATTCAAGAAAGCATCCACACCACAGGATTCCATTCTTTCTGCTTATTTCTATTGGCTTGCCTTCCAGCTGGATACACACCTTCAACATTCCATCGTTACAATGGTTCAAGCAACCCCTTTCTAGATAGGGCTCACCTGCAATCATTTTTCCTTTACCGCATGAAATTTGAGGCGATGATGCAAACCTTATCCGCTTATTCTAATGAAGACTTTCAGGGGCAGCATTAGCCCCTATTAATAGAGGGCTTACCAACCTCCCGGCCGAATCAATTCCAACATTCGTTGAGTTGGCCAACAAGTTCATCAAGCAGTTCTGCTACAACATCTATGTCGCGCCCACTCGCCCTCTAGAATGAATTGTTGGAGGTCATGTCTTAGTTACCCAATGAATCATTTGCAACATACGTGGGAAAGTTCAGGGCCCTAGCAACTAAAGTGAAAGTGGTGCTTCCAGTCCTAGAAAGTGATTAGATGGATAAGGTTATAAAGACCGCAAGTAACCCCCTGGCAAGTAATTACCTTCTAGGGGAGTCTTGGGATTTTGAATCATTAATCAAAACGGGCAATCAATGAAGTATTTTATCAAAGTGGGTAGATTCCTGGCCACAGCTCCGCTTTTGGCTAACCCATCTCCAGGTATCACGTGGCCCGTATTAATATAGTGATCTGCGATCTAGCTCCAATTCAAAGAAGAAGCGCAACTTGACTTTGGCCAAAAATGAAGTAGACGCCATTGCTCTAGCTCCCCTCACATTAGAAAGTGCCCCACCACATTAGTAGTAGCAGCAGCCCTTTGTTTAGCAGGTTCAGCCTCCGCCTCAGTAACAGCAGCCAAATTACCAACAATTTCCCCCTCATTATGGGAACAACTAGGGACAGAAGCCTAGTGCCAATTTACCCCAATGTTATTTTCCCTGAGTCAAATTCTTCCTATGCTGCTTAAGCATAGCTTAGTGCAACTCCTATAGTACCTTCCGCTGCCTAGCAAGCATCACTTACTAATAGGGCGGCTAATGGGGGCTTTAGAGCGCTATTAGTAAGCCCTATCCCTATCACGCCCTATTTTAGCCCCTATTAGTAAGTGGAAGTTCGCTTGCTAGTTTTCGCCTCCATTTGGTCGTGCTGCTATGATGTAATGTGTAGTCATCCCGAGGCAGCAGGATGTATGGTATAGGGCCCCCTATTTCCTCTCCTACAATCAGTGGCTTATTCGACACTATATCACAATTCATTAATTTTCGGGCATAGCTATTCATGAAACGTGGCATGGGACATCTGTTGCCTACTAAAATAAGGGGGAGTCAACCATCTGAGTGAGAGGTCAGACCAATCCCATTCATCCAGGTCTGATCCAAACAGATCTTGTTGAATGAATTGATCCATTGTTGTATGCCCCCACTTCTTAGTGAATTTCTTCTTACAACCTATACTAATAAGGGCGTGAGAGGGGCATTAATAGGGCGTGATAGGCTACTTTCTTTGACTACTCCTGAGATATGGTGGAATAAAATTGTTATGGTGGAGAGTGAAAAGACCAATGCAGCAGAGAACGACCATATGAATCGGAATCAACTTGACTTATTAAGTTAAGTGACTGAGAAAGAAAGGCTCCCCTTACTCCATAGGGCTCCAAGTGGTTGGTCTTAGCGTGCTAGCCATTGCTTCATTTCGTATAGCAATAAGGCTTTCTCTTTCTTAGCACTCCACCCCGCGGAGAACTATGGTTGCGCTTTGGGTGGCTTTCTCTTATAGGTCTATTTTCTCTGACTTGACTCAGCTTGACCTACTTGACTCAGCAGTTAGAGAAAAGGCGAGATCTCTTGTTTTATAAATATGTAGTGCATGAAAATCTTTTTGTTTTGGAAAACAATCTTTCATATAAAAACCCTGAGTGTCAAAAACACATTTTCAAATTATCTAGCCATGGCATAGTTTTAAATTGACTCTATTCCTAAGAAAGTGTTAGTCACAGCCTCAGCTATAGAAAGCAACTACAATCAAGTAACATTGACAGATAAGGTAGGGGTTTACTTGCACTTAATCTGGGTGTCTTCTATCACAGGCGTACCTTGTCCTTAAGAGTTTACTTTGTGCCTGAAAAATGTTGAGGATTGGGTGAGTATATACTATACTCAGTAGGAGTCCATCACTACTAGTTTTACAATGCATGCTATGTTTAAAATCATATGCTTTTTAAAAACATGTGCATGTTTGAATATTCAAGTTCAATATCGAGATTAAAAAACCATTATCGAATTGGAATACTGGATGACTTAAAGAATCACATAATCCAAATCGAAAGTATCATATATATCACAAACATAATGATATGCATAAGATGCTCCACTGAATCCAACTCATGGATATATGGTATGATCAACCAACCTCATGTCATGCCATATGCAATACAAGTAAATCATCAAACCATAGGGCCCAACTATGCCCACTACCTCGTCGTCGTGTGGTCCCCGAGTACCCAGGGACATAGCGTCATAGCCTCCACGGGGCATGTGATACATCGACCCAGTGTCGTGACACCAGTAGTAGCCCCCTGTACCACATGCAGTCGACGTAGGGACATTGCCCTTTTTGGGCGTGGTACCCATTCCACCTAATAGTGGTAGAGGCTGGAGGCCAACCCAAACCTCTCGGCATAGTACCCATGAGCTTATTAGCCCAAATCATATAAGATCAAACAAGTGAAAACCTCTTTTTCAAAACCTGTCTCTTTGGGTCCCTCACAATTGCCTGGCCCTCACAACTGCTTACCCAGCATCTTTTGGGCACTCCAGCGTCTTTTAGTAACCCTCAAGGACATGCAATTTTTCAAGAAATCAATACTCACAAATCATGCAATATATGCAATTGTTTGCCAAAACATGTCTATGCATAATGTATTTGTCATATGCATGCTGAATTCGTTTATAAGATTAAAGAAGTCATATAACTTATATTTAAAACATGCAGTCTCAAAACAATCATGGCTCTTTTTAAAAGTCTAGTAGTGATAGAGCACCTACCTTGTTTGGTCACACAAGCCCCTTTTGTCCTCGTACGGTCTTGAACATGGTTTAGGGAAACAAGGTTAGTTTGGCCTATTTTTATAGGTTTTAGAGTGGTTGATCTCACTACTTAGGCATTAAGGGTTCATCCCCATGCCTATGGGTGCCCTAAGGTCCTAATTGGGCCTTGGTATCATCAGGTTTACAAAGGTTTAGTGGCCCCGCGCCACTATCATAGTCTAAGGGTCATGCCCACCTTATATTGGGCCTTGATTAGGTATTTTATGGTTTGGGTGTGTCCGCGTCATCGACATGGACACAACGCCTTTCGTGACGCCTCAATCGAAGCCCTAGATCTCAAGTTATAACCTTTTTAATGCCGAGTGTACATAGAGGGTCAAATGAAACGAGGTGGAAGCCTGGGACGCTAACGCGTCCCGTGTCAGCGGGCGTGTCTGCAGACGCTTCTGGCTTCCACCCGTCATTCTCAGTTGCTGGCGCGTCCACGGACGTGCCCATTCAGTTTTCTCAATGCACAAGGTGCATTTCGGTTTGACGGAGACCCGGGCGTCCTAAGGACACCCTGGTTCGACGTTCAACCCTGTCGAACCACTGCGCCCCAGAGACCGTCCCTAGGTCCTTTGCGGCTCTCTAAGGCCCAGTTTTGCATGATTTTTTATGCAAAAACTTGGGGAAACTTAGCCTAGGACTAAGGGGGAGACGGGTTTGGAGGGGTTTTGGGCATACCTAGTTCGTGGCCAGGTTTTTCTCCATGTTTTCTCCTCTTGGTTGCTTCTCCACGATGGGTTTTTCTCAAGCTTTTGGGCTGCCATTAGAGGCACCCAAGAGCTCTATTTATAGAGCTATAAGAGGGTTCTGGAGGGGGCTCTCACCGCCATTGAATGGCGGTGGAAAAACCTCCAGAATGGCAGTGGTTTCTCCTCCAAACATCGCCGTTCTAGAACCCTCTAAGAGGTTGAAGAAGAGGGGTGCCCATATCAAAATGGGCCCCTATGTTTCTCAGGCTAAATCCGTTTTTAATGAAAATTACATTTTTACCCTTGAACTTCAAAGGGCCATAACTTGATCATTTGAACTCCGTTTTAGGTGATTTTGGTCTTGTTGGATTCCTTTTTCTGAGACGCACCTAATGGTACCATTCTCAGGACCAAATTTTTGGGTTCAATCAGGGTGAATAGTGAAATGACCAAAATACCCTTATCTCCAAAAAGTGAACTTTTCATTGCTAACTTGGGATTTCAATGTTACAAAATTGGAGTCATTATAGGTTTCAGATTTTGTACAAGGGAGCTTCACCTAATCGGATGGGATCAAGTGTGACTTTGAAAACAGGTCAACCTATTGGTGACTACAGCTCATGGCCATCACTCGCATTAACACATCACATGTTAGTGTGGATGCTGGCTAACAAGGTGTGCCCAGGACAGTTGTTTAAAGCGTATGCGATCTTAGGTGATGGTTATCGTGGATCATAAGGTTGTTGAGTGTTATCAGCAACTCATGGCTAGCTAAGATGTTCGTATATCTAAGGAGAAGTCCTTGATATCGAAAACTGGTTGCTTTGAATTTGCTAAGCGGTTTATCATCTGTAATGGCACTGTGGACGTCGAGTCCCATCTCAATGCATATGATAGCTGCATTAGTTAATTCTATAGCTGTTGCTCTTGTGCTTAAACGGGTCAGTGAGTTTATGAATATCAAATTCAGTCTCACCTATCGTTTAAGATAAGAGGAGCAGGTTATAGAGTTTGTGGTGCTCCATATGCCCCTCAAAGTAGGCGTTGGAAATGTCACATGTTGGTGATGTTCTCACCCTCTGGGGTATTTCCCCTCTTTTAAGGGGCTTTTGGTTACCTTAATTGTTACCTTGAGGGGCTTGTGAGGCCCCTATTAGTATGGCAAGCGTCAGTGTCTTCGACCGCTCGAGCCAAACCTCCTCAATAATTAGGTGTTCCCCTATTAGCCCTTATTAATATAGTACATTCCGCCTTCACTTCCCGTAGCCCTATTAGTAAAGGCACTTTAACAAGCACTAATTAATGCTCTTATCATCTCATTCCATGTATTTCTCTCAAATTGAGAAAGCGGTTCATTTCACTTGATGATTCCCCCTACCTCATAAGGACGGGAAGTGGGTAATCATGAAAAGGAACGATTCATTAGAGCTGGGAGAGTGTGCAAGTAGAGGCCTTACATTTGATGTTGCAACTTCTTGATTCCCACCTTGTATGGCACTGAAATCATGTCCGCAAGGTAGCTAGAACCAGCCAGTTTTTCATTAAAAAGGCATGATAGTATTCAATTGCATAAAATTAGTGCGGAGAACTAGTCAGAATTGTGCCTGCCATCTAATTCGTGATGCATGGCGAGATTCCTCTACCACTCTATAAAGAGAGGGTTTTTCCTTCGTGCTCTACAATAAAATCAAATAATTTTAGTAGTGTAGTGCGGTTGATATGGGTATTTCAAAACTACTTTTTCAAGTCGAAGCGAAAGTGCATGGATGTAATGATAATTCTGAAGGATCTACCTCTTACAGAATTGATAAAAAAGAGAATATTTATTATTGAGCCTGCTCGTCTGTCTATAAAATGGGATGGACAATTTATTATGTATCAAACCATAGGTATTTCATTGGCCCATAAGAGGGAACGCCAAGCTAATCGAGGATACTAGAAAAAAAAAAAAAAAAAAAAAAAAAGATATGTTGATAAGAGTTATTCCGATGTAGCTATTTCACAACATGGAAAGATGCTTGTGAATGGAGATGAAAATCATTATGATTTGCTTGTTCCTGAAAATATTCTATTTCCTAGACGCCGTAGAGAATTGAGAATTCTAATGTGTTTCAATTCCGGGAATGAGAACACCGTGGATATAAATCCAGCATTTTGCAATAGGAACAACGTAAGTAACTATGGAAAATTTTTGGATGAGGACAAGTATCTTGATACAAATAAATTGATTAAATGCAAATTGTTTCTTTGGCCCAATTATCGATTAGAAGATTTAGCTTGTATGAATTGCTATTGGTTTGATACCAATAATGGCTGTCGTTTCAGTATGTCAAGGATATATATGTATCCACCATTAAGGTTTCCCCCATTAAGAAAGAATTAGTTGATGGTACTTTTTCTATACATAATGGGTCATATCTGATATATGAAAATAGACAGATGTACACACATGTTATCTTATATTACATTCTGGAACATGATATTGATTCAATGACGTATCCATTGGATCTAGGAATGAATCAGCAGAATCTTCTTAGATCCAACTCATTCTCTTTCATAAGTACAAAAATATATTGTATCATCCCTTTATATGTATCCACATGTATCTGAATCAAAATTAGAAATGTTTCCTCTATTTAATTTAGTAGTATATGAATAAATCTAGATTATCGTGTGTACCAGATAAAAATGGCTAGCATTATTATCTTATTATTATTCCTAATCAGTAAAATCCATATCTATGGAAAAAAAGAGAGAAGAATTCTTCTTCTTTTTTATGGTGAAAAATTCATTCATCTCGGTTATTTTGCAAGAAGAAAAAGAGAAAAACACGGGATCCGTTGAATTTCAAGTCTTCAGTTTCACTAAAAAGATACGAATACTTACTGCGCATTTGAAATTGCACAAAAAAAGACTATTCATCTCAGAGAGGTCTGCGAAAAATTTTAGGAAAACGCCAACAGCTGCTGGCTTATTTGTCAAAGAAAAATAGAGTACGTTATAAGAAATTAATTGGTCAGTTGGATATTCGAGAGCCAAAAGCTCGTTAATTTGAAAATTCATTTGAATTTTTTGGTTTATTAGATCTTGAATTTTGATGAACCTCGTTTCATTTTGAACAATTAATGCAATAATGAATCGGTGAAGAAAGCATATGACTTTACCGGCTACAAGAAAAGACCTCATGATAGTCAATATGGGTCCTCACCACCCATCAATGCATGGTGTTCTTCAACTTATTGTTACTCTAGATGGTGAAGATGTTATTGACTATGAACCGAAAACCAAACACCTATACAATATCTGCCTTATGTAACATGTTGGGATTATTTAGCTACTATGTTCACAGAGGCAATAACGGTAAATGGTCCAGAACAATTAGGAAATATTCAAATACCTAAAAGAACCAGTTATATCAGAGTCATTATGCTGGAATTAAATGGTATAGCTTCTCATTTATTATGGCTTGGACCTTTTATGGCAAATATCAGTGCACAGACTCCTTTTTTCTATATTTTTTGAGAGAGGGAATTGATATATGATCTATTCGAAGCTGCCACACGTATGCAAATGATACATAACTATTTCTATATTGAAGGAGTAGCTGCTGATCTACCTCATGGCTAGATAAAGCAATGTTTAGATTTCTGTGATTATTCTTTAACAGGAGTTGTTGAATATCAAAAGCTTATTATGCGGAATCCTATTTTTTTGGAAAGAGTTGAAGGAGTGGGCATTATTGGTGGAGACGAAGCAATAAATTTGGGTTTATCAGGACCAATGTTAGGAGCTTCCAGAATTGAATGAGATCTTCCGAAAGTTGATCATTATGAGTGTTACGATGAATTGGATTGGGAAGTCCAATGGAAAAAAGAAGGAGACTCATTAGCTCGTTATTTAGTATGAATCAATGAAATGACAGAATCCATAAAAATTCTTCAACAGGCTCTAGAAGGAATTCCAGGGGGTCCCTATGAGAATTTGGAAGTCCGCCGCTTTGATAGAGCAAAGGATTCCAACTGGAACGATTTTGAATATTGATTTATTAGTAAGAAGCCTTCTCCCACATTTGAATTGTTGAAACAAGAACTTTATGTGAGAGTAGAAGCCCCAAAAAGAGAATTAGGAATTTTTCTAATAGGCAATAATAGTGTTTTTCCCTAGAGATGGAAAATTCATCCACCGGGTTTCATCAATTTGTAAATTCTTCCTCAACTAGTTAAAAGAATGAAATTGGCTGATATCATGATGATACTAGGTAGTATAGATATTATTATGGGAGAAGTTGATCGTTGAAATGATAATTGATAGGACAAAAGTACAAGCTATCAATTCTTTTTCTAGATCGGAATCTTTAAAGGAGGGCTATGGCCTTATTTGGATGCTTGTCCCTATTTTTACTCCTGTATCAGGAATCATAACAGGCGTACTTATAATTATGTGGTTAGAAAGAGAAATATCTGCAGGAATACAACAACATATTGGGCCTGAGTATGCTAGTCCCCTGGGAATTCTTCAAGCTCTAACAGATGGAACCAAACTACTTTTCAAAGAGGGTCTTCTCCTATCTAGAGGAGATATTCGTTTATTTAGTATCGGACCATCCATAGCAGTAACATCAATTCTACTAAGTTAGTCAGTAATTCCTTTTGGCTCTTGCCTTGTTTTGGCCGATCTCAGTATAGGTGTTTTTTTATGGATTGCCATTTCTAGTATTGCTCCTATTGGACTTCTTATGTCAGGATATGGATCGAGTAATAAATATTTCTTTTCAGGTGGTATACAAGCCGCTACTCAATCTATTAGTTATGAAATACCATTAACTCCATGTGTGTTATCAATATCTCTGCGTGTGATTCATCAGAAAAAGGCATGATAGTTACTTTTTTCTATATAATAGGATTATTAGTTACTCAGTGATTTATATGAATCATTAATGTTCCTTTCATGGAGTTTTTCCATTATTCATACGGTCCCTAAAGTAGGGACCCCTAAAAATCATTTAAGCGCAATAACTACTCCAAGTGCTATTTTTACCCAAGGATTTGCCACTTCGGGTCTTTTAATTGAAATGCATCAATCCACAATATTAGTACCTGCTCTGCAATCCCAGTGGTTAATGATGCACGTAAGTATGATGTTATTGAGCTATGCAGTCCTTTTGTGTGGATCATTATTATCAGTAGCTCTTCTAGTCATTACATTTCGAAAAAACATAGATATTTTTCTTTAAAAAAAATCATTTATTAGTTGAGGCAGTTTCCTTTAGTGAGATCCAATACTTTAATGAAAAAATAAGTGTTTAGTAAAACACTTATTTTCTTTCATTTAGAAAGTACCACAGGTTTCAATTGACTCAGCGATTGGATCATTGGAGTTATCATATCATTAGTCTAAGGTTTCTTTTTTTAACTATAGGTATTCTGTCAGGAGCAGTATGGGCTAATGAGGCACGGGGATCTTATTGGAATTGGGATCCCAAGGAAACTTGGGCATTTATTACTTGGACCATATTTGCAATTTATTTACATACAAGAACAAATCACAGTTTGCAAGGTGTGAATTCAGCAATCGTGGCTTCTATGGGATTTCTTATAATTTAGATATGTTATTTTGGAGTCAATCTATTAGGAATAGGGCTACATAGTTATGGTGCATTCACATTAATATCTAATTGAAGAAAGGCCTTACAGAATCCATGGGAACATCGTCGTCCCGGAAAGTTTGTGCGAGTTTTTGAGAACCATTTGTAGTGATTCAAATGGTTCTCAAAAACTCCAGATGTATCTTATTACAATTCCAAGTCACTTCATGTTTTTTTCATTGTACAGCGAATGATTTTTTATTTTTTAAATCACAAAATTATTTGCCTTTCTATTTTATTCATGAAAACTATTTAGAAAAGTAATTACATAGAATAGCTTCTACCTTCTCAACTGATAATGAGAGAATGAAATCGAGATAAATACCGATACCTATTATGGGTAGAAATAGACAAATCGAAACAAACAGTTCTCACGGTCCAGAATCTACAAAATAGAAGTTTGTAACATTTTATTTTTTGTTGTATCCATAGAACATCTGGCGTAACATAGATAATGAATAAATAGGGGTTAATATCATTCCAATTGCCATTACAAAAGTAATTATTATTTTTGACATTATAAGATATTTCGGACTGGTAACTATTCCAAAAAAGACTACCAATTCTACAACAAAATCTCTCATTCCTGGCAATGCAAGAGAAGCCATCGAGAAGCTACTGAACATAGTAAATATTTTTGGCATTAGGACGGCTACCCCCCCATTTCATCGAGATACACAAGACATGTTCTATCGTAACTCGTTCCAACCAAGAAAAAGAGTGCAACACCAATAAATCCATGAGAGCTTATTTGTAAAATGGCTCCATTGAGTCCCGTATCTATTATCGAACCAATTCCAATAATTGTGAAACCCATATGAGATACGAAGGAATAGGCTATTCTCTTTTTTAAATTGCGTTGACCAAGAGAAGTTGAAGATGCATAGATTATTTGAATCGTTCCTACTATCATCAACCAGGGAGAAAATATAGAATGAACATGGGGTAATAATTCCCCATATTGATCCGAACCAACCCATACGCTCCCATTTTTAATAAAATTCCAGCTAGAAGCATACATGTGTTGTAATGTGCTTCTCCATGGGTATCTGGTAACCATGTATGTAGGGGTATAATCGGTGATTTGACAGCATAAGCAATAAAGAAGCCAAAATAGAATAGTATTTCTAATACTACGGGATTTGAATTAGATCGTACTACTTTGAAATCCGATGGTGTTTTTGGTAGTAGTCCAAAGGGATTGGTTCACTTTTGGACATGCTACGTTTGCTTTGCTCTTCTTTTTCGGACACATTTAGCACGGAGCTAGAACCTTGTTTAGAGATGTTTTTGCTGATATTGACCCTGATTTGGATGCTCAAGTGGAATTTCGAACATTCCAAAAACTTGGAGATCCAACTACAAGGAGACAAGTAGTCTGATACAAGGCTGCTCTGGTGTCTTTTGGGTTAGGGTACCGTAGAAATCTTGATTTTTATCATAGTCTTTTCTTTTACTCTTGCCCCTTCTTTACTTTATCTAGGAAATGATCCCAAATAAATAGGTGCAGTAGCTATAATTGGAAACCACGATCGAATCTATGGAGGCATTGGTTTATACATTCCCTTTAGTCTCGACTCTAGGGATAATTTTTTTTGCTATCTTTTTTCGAGAACCACCTAGGATTACAACTAAAAAGATGAAATGATTTTTCATTATCTCAATTGAAGTAATGAGCCTCCCAATACAATATGGGAGGTTCATTATTTCAGCTAGTCCCTGTGTTCCACAAACGAATCTCTTAGTTGTTGAGAGGGTTGCCCAAAAGCGGTATATAAGGCATACCCAGTAAAGCTTACAAGTGAACCAGATATAGAGATGGCGACTAGGGTTGCTGTTTCCATTATTAGATAATTTCAAGACCACAGGGGATCTATGCTACAATAAGATCATTTATTTACAACAGAATAGTATACAAAGTCAACAGATCTCAACCAATGCAATAGGATTTATGGCTACACAAACCATTGAAGATAGTTCTAGATCTGGGCCAAGACGAACTACTGTAGGGAGTTTATTGAAACCATTGAATTCGGAATATGGTAAAGTAGCTCCTGGATGGGGAACTACTCCTTTTATGGGTGTTGCAATGGCCCTATTTGCAATATTCCTATCTATTATTTTGGAGATTTATAATTCTTTCATTTTATTGGATGGAATTTCAATTTCAATGAGTTACTTAGGTTCATACGAATGATGAAGACCTAGTTTCAATATATATAAAAAAAATCACTTATGACTTGAATTTCTAGGCCATTTCGGTAGTTCGACCGTGGAATTCCATTGTTTCGGTATTTCTGGAATATGAGTGTGTGACTTGTTGTAATTGATCTTATTGATAGTACAGAGACTGGGTCTGTCATCTCGATCGAGATGGTTCTGCCTCGTCAGATATTCATTCTAGTATATGAAGCACAGAATATAATCAAGAAATATTTGAACTATGATTCATACCTACTATTCAAACCTCGTGACCGGACTCCACAAAATTTTCAAACAAAGAGGTATTTTGTAAATCGAACGATTTTTCTTCCTTCAGAATCATGCTTTTTTTTAGCGAAGGACAAAATTTTTCTGGATTTAGTTGATTCATAGGGTCTCAACAAGAGAATTCATATAAATAGTAAACAAAATAATAGTAAATATGCATTACGCACAACTAAAAATAACAAATCAAATAACAAATAAATAGGGGAAAAGAAGATTCAAGAGGCCTGTAACGATCAACATAAAGACGGATGAGCCCACTTGATATTTTGGCATTATCATTGCAAAGAATAAATTCTGGATTTTGGTTCCCTCCTATCTTCAGGGATGATTGAAGCAAGTGGCTAAGAAGTTTCAAACTATCTATTACATATCTGTTGCAACCAGTATTTGGGTGTTTTCGCTTGAGCCGTATGAGATGAAAGTCTCATATACGGTTCTCAAAGGGGGAGTCCCCTTGGTTTACCTATCTCAATAAAGTATATGATTGGTTCGAGAAGCGTCTCGAGATTCAGGCGATTGCAGATGATATAACTAGTAAATATGTTCCTCCCCATGTCAACATATTTCATTGTCTAGGAGGGATCAAACTTACTTGTTTTTTAGTACAAGTGGCTACGGGTTTTTCTATGACTTTTTATTATCGGCCGGCCATTACAGAGGCCTTTGCCTCTATTCAATACATAATGACTAAAGCCAATTTTGGTTGGTTAATTCGATTAGTTCATCAATGGTCAGCAAGTATGATGGTCTTAATGATGATTCTACACGTATTTCGTGTGCATCTCACAGGTGGATTTAAAAAACTTCGCGAATGAACTTGGGTTACGGGTGTAGTTCTAGCTGTGTTGATTGCATCTTTTGGTGTAACTAGTTATTCCTTACCTCGGGACCAAATTGGTTATTGGGTAGTCAAAATCGTGATAGGCGTACTTGAAGCTATTCCTGTAATAGGATCGCCTTTGATAGAGTTATTACACGAAAGTGCTAGTGTGGGTCAATCCACTTTGACCCGTTTTTCTAGTTTACACACTTTTGTATTACCTCTTCTTACTACTGTATTTATGTTAATGCACTTCCCAATGATACATAAGCAAGGTATTTTAGGTCCTTTATAGAGAAGACAGATTCTAAGTATTTGTAATTGATCATATATGATTTCGGGGAGGAACAATAGTATTTCATTGCTACAAACATGGATTATTGAAAAGAATAAGACATGTTATTTGGATATTTCCCTTCAACTAACTCTGAAGCGTTGTATTCGTTATTTGATATGAATAGTTGAAGTGGATTCTCCGAAGAGAAGATGGATTATGGGAGTGTGTGACTTGAACTATTGATTGGGCCATGCAGATATATGATTTTATCCGCCACATTGGAATTCACAACCAAATGTGTCTCTATTCCAACCACCACAGAAGTCCCCTACAGAGGATAGGTTGGTTCGCTTGAGGAGAATCCTTTCTATGATCAGACCCTAATCATGTCATGCATGAACAGGCTCCGTAAGATTCAGCAGGTAATGTGATATGATCCAGATTATCTTCTATCTATTCCACTTACTTATAGTATGGAAATGCAGTATTTTCCTCTGCATCTATCCTGATCTATGATACTATCAGAGTGAAACAAGGGATCTAAGGAAGAACAGAGGCTAGAATTTATTAGTAACAAGTAAATCCTTTGTATGTAAGAATACTCGAGAAATTGTGGGGATAAACACCAATCATAAGGCATGAGACGACCCAAAAAGCACTTGATTATGATCAAATCTGTAAGCCTACTTGGGTATTGAGCATTTACCTGTAAGAACTAAATTCCTTGCAAGGGATAGTTGCAACTCTGTAAAATTGAAGCTGGCAAATATTTTCTTATAGAGAGTCATATATGTGTGGAAGACATATAGATTTTATATGGATCTATTTTGTATTCCTGTGATTCTTGTTCGAGCCAGATGATGAAAAATTCTCATGTCCAGTTCCCTCGGGGGATGGATCCATAAGAATTCACCTATCCCAATAACAAAGAAACCTAACTTGAATGATCCTGCATTAAGAGCTAAATTGGCTAAAGAGATGGGGCATAATTATTACGGGGAACCCACATGGCCCAATGATCTTTTTTATATTTTTTCAGTCGTAATTCTAGGTACCAAATCATGTAACATAGGCCTAGTAGTTCTAGAACCATCAATGATTGGTGAACCGGCAGATCCTTTTGCAACCCCTTTGGAAATATTACCCGAATGGTACTTCTTTCACGTATTTCAAATCCTCCGTACAATACCCAATATGTTATTGGGTGTTCTTTTAATGGTTTCAGTACCAGCGGGATTATTGACAGTACCCTTTTTGGAGAATGTTAATAAATTTCAAAATCCATTTAGTCGGCCAGTGGCTACAACAGTCTTTTTGATCGGTACTGCAGTTGCTCTTTGGTTAGGTATTGGAGCAACATTACCGATTGATAAATCTCTAACTTTAGGTCTTTTTCAAATTGATTTAACCGTGAAATACCACGACGTATGTATCTAGGGAATAGTCGCTTCAAAGTGAATCCTCCCTAGATACATTTCTGAAATTTCATTATAGATCCATTCTAGATCTATTTTGAATATACGGAGCGGCTCGTGCTAAAGATTCAAAACCAATTTGATTCCTCTCTTTCTTTAGAATTCTTCCTTTCTTTCTGTATAAAAATAGAAAAAAATTCCAATGGATTTCAAACAGGTAAATCAATTGCAAAATGCTTCTGCAGAATGTCCTCCGTTTTACATCTTCTATGCGAAAATGTTCAATTCTCATAAGATCTTCTTGACTGTTACTCAAAAGGTCCAATAATGTATGTATATTGGATCTTTTGAGACAATTATAGGTCCTAGGAGGTAATTCTGATTGGTCAATAAAAATACATTTCAATGCAATTCCTTTTTTGTTTTTCCTTATATTAGCCAATCTATTATGAAAAGTCAAAAAAGGTACAGTAAACCTGTTTTGATTGTCCTCTAATTTTATGTCCTCTTCCTCCCCATGTAGAAAAGGAATAAATAAATCAATCAAATTACGGGAAGCTTCATGAAGTGCTTCTTTATGAGTTAAACTTCCATTCATCCATATTTCGAGAAAAAGTCTCTCTTATTTCTCATTCCCATTCCCATAAGAATGAATACCATGATTCGCATTTTGAACAGGCATGGATACAGACTCTATAGGATAACTTCCATCTTAATAGTTATTGGGGGTTTTCATATGATATCCACAATCCCTCTCAATTTGTAATCCAATACACAAATCAATTCGTTTTGTCATGCTAGCTATATGTTGTGTAGCATCAACAATTTTCACAAAATGTGGCAAGATGATATCTTGAGCAGTTACGCATCTAGGGCCTCTAACGAAGATAGATGTGTTGCAAGTTCCATACAAATTACTTCTCAATACAATTTCTTTCAAATTCGTTAAAATTTCATGTACTAATTCTTCAATACCAACTATTGTAGAATACTCATGTGGTACCTTCTCAGATTTTGCACGTGTGATACATGTTCCTTCTATTTCTCCAAGTAAAGCCCTTCGCATAGCGATACCTATCATATCTGCTTGACCCTTCATAAGCGGGGACAGAATGAAACAACCATAAGAAAGGCGCTTACTATCTGTTCTTGATTCAACACATTTCCACTGTAGTGTCCAAGTAGATACTGTGATTTCCTCTCGAACCATACTAATATTATTGATCATATCATTGAATCATTTATTTCTCTTGAAATCCGTTCAATTCTTTTTCTACACACATCTTTTTTTAGGAGGTCTACATCCATTATGTGGCATAGGGGTTACGTCACGTCCAAAACTTAATAGTATACCACATCTACGAATGGCTCGTAATGCTGCATATCTTCCTAGACCAGGACCCTTTATCATGACTTCTACTTGTTGCATACCCTGATCCACTACTGTATGAATTGCATTTCCAACTGCTATTTGAGCAGCAAATGGTGTCCCTCTTCTTATGCCTCTGAATCCACAAGTACCGGCAGAAGACCAAGAAACCACGCGACCTCATACATCCGTAATAGTCACAATGATATTATTGAAACTCGCTTGAACATGAATAACTCTTTTTGGTATTCTATGTCCAGTCTTACGCAAACTAATATGTCCATTCCTACGCAAACCCATTCTTGGTATAGCTTTTGTCATATTTTATCATCTCATAAATATGAGTCAGAGATATATAGATATATTCATTTCATGTCAAAATAGATCCTTTATTTGTACATCGAGTCCTTTACTTTAATTACATCTGAAAAGGGAAGGAGGAAGATAAATAGAATACAAGGTCATTATTCTCACCCAACCCGATAGTACCTAAAGGAGCATTATACGTAACAAAAAAGAAATATCTATAAGGAATCCCCCTCCTCAAAGCTCCCCCCGCAGTTGGCTTGCAGCTATCCCCGTCCCTTCTGGTCTTGCATCTGCCTTTGGTATCTCTGCCATTGGTGGCGGTTACGAGTCCATTCGCCCCGGATCCGTTATCTGGACGAGACTATGGCTATAGAACAATAGGGGGTTGACGGTCGGTTCAAGCAAAGCAAGGGTTCCATCTTGGCAAATCCATTCCTCATTCTCCCCTTACTCCATAGGGCCTCTCCTCGACTCTCTCGGTCAGCCGCCATAGTTGCATCGAGTTGTGTCTGCAATAAGGCGAAAGTCGCCTTCTACCTATCTATCACGAATGAGAGGGTCTAATTCTATGACTCTCAAAGATAGATCTCTCTACTGCTTCATATCGGCTCAACTCCTCAACTGGGCCTCGAGCTCTCTAATACGATCCTGAAGTGAAGATTTAATAAACCTCGCTGTGATGACTCAACAATCTACAAGCCCACGAGTACTCTAAAAACAAGGATGCCTACAAGCACCTATCAACCATCCATACAAGAAGAGAATACTTAAAGAAGTGTCATGCTCTCGGATAATAGTATCCAGGTCTCTCCTTAGCTCAGCAACCTCAGCCTAGAGTGCTCTCTCTCACTCGACCGAAGTAGTTGTGATGGTCGCTAGCTCCTCCTGCAACTGAGCTGCTCATGCCGTCATGTCCTCCAGCTGCTTGGCCTATAACCAAGCATTCTTATTACATCCAGTTCAAGCAAGAAGAATGTTATCAATTCCAGTACGTAGACCAAATGAGACAATGCGAGCAAAAGTTCTTAGATTCATGGACCAAATTCGATTCCGTGGGATCTTTCACTCACATTTTTTTCCACCAAGAGCATTTTATGAAACTCTTTGACCCAAATTTGGAGTATCCTACTTTCACGTGATTCACAGGGTTCAACAAGAAATCGATATTTCACGATCAAAGGTGTAGTACTGCTTGTAGTAGCAGTCCTTATATATCATATTAACAATTGAAAGAAAAAATCTCTATTTGATGGGGTTTCTTCCTATACCTATTCTTCCTATACCTATAAATTCCATTGGACCCAGAAATGATACATTGGAAGAATCTTTTTGGTCTTCCAATATCAATATGTTGATTATTTCGCTCCTGTATCTTCCAAAAGGGAAAAAGATCTCTGAGAGTTCTTTCATGGATCCGAAAGAGAGTACTCGGGTTCTCCCAATAACTAAAAAGTGTATCATGCCTAATGATAATTGGGGTTCACGGTGGTGGAGGAAGCAGATTGAAAAAAAGAGGGATTCTAGTTGTAAGATATCCAATGAAATCGTAGCTGGAATTGAGATCTCATTCAAAGAGAAAGATATCAAATATCTGGAGTTTCTTTCTGTATCCTATACGGATGATCCGATCCACAAGGACCATGATTGGGAATTCTTTGATCGTCTTTCTCCTAGGAAGAAGCGAAACATAATCAACTTGAATTCGGGACAGCTATTCGAAATCTTAGTGAAACACTTGATTTGTTATCTCATGTCTACTTTTCATGAAAAAAGACCAATTGAAGAGGAGGGTTTCTTCAAACAACAAGGAGCTAAGGCAACTATTCAATCAAATGATATTGAGCATGTTTCCCATCTCTTCTTGAGAAAGAAATGGGGTATTTCTTTACAAAATTATGCTCAATTTCATATGTGGCAATTCCGCCAAGATCTCTTCATTAGTTGGGGGAAGAATCAACACGAATCGGATTTTTTGAGGAAGGTATCGAGACAGAATTTGATTTGGTTAGACAATGTGTGGTTGGTAAACAATTTTTAGCAAGGTACAGAATGTATCGTCAAATATTCAATATGATTCCACCACAAGATCCATTTTCATTCAAGTAACAGATTATAGCCAATTGAAAGGATCTTCTGATCAATCCAGAGATCATTTCGATTCCATTAGTAATGAGGATTCGGAATATCACACATTGAAGAAAGATTGATTCTTTGGGATCCTTCCTTTCTTTAAATGAAACGAACAAATCTCGAATCAGATCGATTCCCAAAATGTCTTTTTGAATATTCCTCAATGTCCCAGCTATTCACAGAATGTGAGAAGCAGATGAATAATCATCTATTTTTCTTGGGAATCCTACAAGATCAATTCGTTCTTTTTTCTCTGACAGATGGTCAGAACTTCATCTAGGTTTGAATCCTACTAAGAGGTCCAGTAGAGATCAGAAATTGTTGAAGAAACAACAAGATCTTTCTTTTATCCGATCCAGGCGATCAGAAAAGAAAGAAATAGTTGATGTATTCAAGATAATTATGTATTTACAAAATACCGTCTCAATTCATCCTATTTCATCAGATCCAGGATGTGATATGGTTCCGAAGGATGAACCAGATATGGACAGTTCTAAGAAGATTTCATGAACAAAAATCCATTTTTTGATTTATTTCATCTATTCCATGACAAGAATAAAGGGGGATAGACGTTACACCATGATTTTGAATCAGAAGAGAGATTTTAAGAAATGACAGATCTATTCACTCTATCAATAACCAAGCCGGATCTGGTGTATCATAAGGAATTTGCCCTTTCTATTGATTCCTACAAATTGGATCAAAAAAAATTCATCGAATAAGGTATTCAACTCCAGGGATGAATCGAAAAAAAAAATCTTTATTAGTTTTACCTCCTATCTTTTATGAAGAGAATGAATCTTTTTATCGAAGGATCAGAAAAAAAAAAAATTGGTCTGGATCTCCTGCAGGAATGATTTAGAAGATCCAAAACCAAAAAGAGTGGTATTTGCAAGCAACAACATAATGGAGGCGGTCAATCAATATAGATTGATCTAAAATCTGATTCAAATCCAATATAGCACCTATGGGTACATAAGAAATGTATCGAATCGATTCTTTTCGTTAATGAATAGATCCGATCGCAACTTTGAATATGGAATTCAAAGGGATCAAATAGGAAATGATACTCTAAATCATCTAACTATAATAAAATATACGATCAACCAACATTTATTGAATTTGAAAAAGAGTCAGAAGAAATGGTTTGATCCTCTTATTTCTCAAACCGAGAGATCCATGAATCGGAATCCTGATGCATATAGATACACATGGTCCAATGGGAGCAAGAATTTCCAGGAACATTTGGAACATTTCGTTTCTGAATAGAAGCACCGTTTTCAAGTAGTCTTTGATCGATTATGCATTAATAAATATTCGATTGGTTGGTCGGAGGTTATCGACAAACAAGATTTGTCTAAGTCACTTCCTTTCTTTTTGTCCAAGTCACTTCTCTTTTTTGTCTAAGTCACTTCCTTTTTTCTTTGTGAGTATCAGGAATATCCCCATTCATAGGTCCGAGATCCACATCTATGAATTGAAAGGTCCGAATAATCAACTCTGTGATCAGTTGTTAGAATCAATAGGTGTTCAAATTGTTCATTTGAATAAATTGAAACCCTTCTTATTGGATGATCATGATACTTCCCAAAGATCGAAATTCTTGATCAATGGAGGAACAATATCACCATTTTTGTTCAATAAGATACCAAAGAGGATGATTGACTCATTCCATACTAGAAATAATTGCAGGAAATCCTTTGATAACATTGATTCCTATTTCTCAATGATATCCCACGATCGAGACAATTGGCTGAATCCTGTGAAACCATTTCATAGAAGTTCATTGATATCTTCTTTTTATAAAGCAAATTGACTTCGATTCTTGAATAATCCACATCACTTCTGGTTCTATTGTAACAAAAGATTTCCTTTTTATGTGGAAAAGACTCGTATCAATAATTATGATCTTACATATTGACAATTCCTCAATATCTTGTTCATTCGCAACAAAATAATTTCTTTGTGCGTTGGTATAAAAAAAAACATGTTTTTTTTTAGAGAGATACTATTTCACCAATATAGTCACAGGTACCTAACATATTCATACCTAATGATTTTCGACAAAATGGTGATGAAACGTATAACTTGTACAAATCTTTCCATTTTCCAATTTGATTCCATCCATTCGTTCATAGAGCTATTTACTCGATCGCAGACATTTCTGGAACACCTCTAACAGAGGAAGAAATCGTCAATTTTGAAAGAACTTATTGTCAGCCTCTTTACTATATGAATCTTCCTGATTCAGAAGGGAAGAACTTGCATCATCAGTATCTCAGTTTCAATTCAAACATGGGTTTGATTCACACTGCATGTTCTGAGAAATATTTACCATCCAGAAAGAGGAAAAAACGAAGTCTTTATCTAAAGAAATGCGTTAAGAAAGGGCAAATGTATCAAACCTTTCAACAAGATAGCGCTTTTTCAAATCTCTCAAAATGGAATATGTTCCAAACATATATGCCATGGTTGCCTACTTTGACAGGGTGCAAATATCTAAATTTCACCCTTTTAAGTACTTTTTCAAACCCATTGTCGATACTAAGCAGCAGTCAAAAATTTGTATCCATTTTTCATGATATTATGCATGGATCAGATATATCATGGCCAATTCCTCAAAAAAAGTTGTGGGCGATTCTTCCACAATGGAATCTGATAAGTGAGATTTCGAGTAAGTGTTTACAGAATATTCTTCTATCCAAAGAAATGATTCATCGAAATAATGAGTCACTCATTCCATTGATATGGACACATCTGAGATCATCAAATGCTCAGGAGTTCCTCTATTCAATCCTTTTCCTTCTTCTTGTTGCTGGTTATCTTGTTTGTACACATCTTCTCTTTGTTTCCCGAGCCTCTAGTGAGTTACAGACAGAGTTAGAAAAGATCAAATCTTTGATGATTCCATCATACGTGATTGAGTTGCGAAAACTTTTGGATAGGTATCCTATATCTGAACTGAATTATTTCTGGTTAAAGAATCTCTTTCTAGTTTCTCTAGAACAATTAGGAGATTCTCTGGAAGAAAGATGAGGTTCTGCTTCTGGCAGCAACATGCTATTGGGTGGTGGTCCCGCTTATGGGGTCAAATCAATACATTCTAAGAAGAAAGATTTGAATATCAATCTCATCAATATCATCAATCTCATAAGTATCATACCAAATCCCATCAATCGAATCACTTTTTTGAGAAATACGAGACATCTAAGTCGTACAAGTAAAGAGATCTATTCATTGATAAGAAAAAGAAAAAAGGTGAACGGTGATTGGATTGATGAGAAAATAGAATCCTGAGTCACGAACAGTGATTCGATTGAGTTTAAAACTAAAGGTTGTTGTGAAGGCAAATGACACTCGGGGTTTTCAAAAAATGAGTTTAAAACTAAAGGTTTTCCGCTGCATTGCATGGTTTTTATAGAATAGTTTTCAAATAGGGATGCAACCCACCTTAGGAAATTAGGTATTGCATTTAAAAATGCATGAGAAAACCCGGGTCGTCACAGTTGGTATCAGAGCCCAGGTTTTGTCCTTTCACAGCCAGTCCAACATGTCCAAGGGTCATAGACAATAAAGAAAATCAAGGATAAGTAATATAAATAGGAGTAGTAGAGATGACTACTTCTATTTGAGGATTATAATATTAATGACTCAAGACATTTCACCATAAATACATAGGTGAAAAAGGAGATAGTCCTAGCAAATACTTAGATATTGGATTGCTTGAATCCTATCAAAATTATAGGAAATAAGAATTATTGTGCAGTGGTGCAAAGATGAAATCTCATATAAGGATCATATTGTGATGAGAATGAATGAATGAAGATGATTAATGGACTTGTTAATAGATAGTGTTGGCCTGCAATAAAGTAATCTTATCAAAGGTGAGAAAAATCAAAAGACCTAGATGGCTATCTTACCATCATAAAGAATATCAGAATATGAGTACACTATCACAAGGATGTGATATATGAGATGTAAAAGACAGACTTTAAGAAAATTTTGATGATAATAGGGATAAGCATACAAGATGATACTAAGGGATAACAGTGACTCGAGCTAAGTCACAAAGGTATGGATCTTGAAGGACTTAGCTTAATTTTGGATACCTTAATTTAAGTCTTATGAATAAGTAAAGTGCTATCTAATAATGACAACCTGAGTATCAGATGTACAGTTGATATTAAGAGGAACATAACACGACTATGATAGGGAAATGAATTCGACTGAGTTATCAAAAGGTTTTGATGATAATATTAAGGATGATAATAGATTAATCCGAACTTAGCATGATCAAAACGTCAATGCCATTATTAAGACATTGTATGGATTTTATTGAGGCTACAAGCAACTAAGGATTTCAATGATCTTAAGATAGTTTAGAATTTCTGAAACATTCAGTTTATCATATCTGTTACGTTAAGGAATAGATGAAGTATCAAATATATGCAACAAAGCACATGAAGACATTGATCTAGGTAGACAAAAATAAGGATGTTGAAGAAAAGAGAGAAAGAGATAGAGATGTAATTATAAGTATTCGATGAATATTGAATAATCAAAAGAAGAAGATCATGACTCTATGAAGATACATACATCTTGAATCCTATAGGAGGAAAGATCAAACAAATGCAAAGGGATAATACTAGGTGAGTTGATGATCTTATTGTAAAAGAGTATCAAAGAGAGGGGTTTAAGACTTTGAGTAGAGTATCGAATTTCAAGAGAATATGTGACAAGAAATTTTCAAAAAAGAATGGCAACCAACTAGAAATTTAAAATTATACAAATGGTTTGATATCAATAAGATTCTTATCAAGATCCATCAGCTTATGGGGGACACCAATGGACATAATCCATAAAAAGGAAAATTTTGGTGATATCTCACCTTGCCACTACATGAGTAAATAAAGTTATATTGAAAAACAAAATAGTCCAGGACAATAACTTATCCATTTAGCAAGTAGAGTACCATCAAGGATCAAATTGAGGTCTCGCCATCATAGATTGGAAGACCAAATATCTTAAGACCATCATTGAGTGTTGTTGACTAAATAGAGGCACCCCACCCTAATTAATCAGGTATGTTAGTATCTATGAGTTAAAGTTATATACTCAGAAGGATGTTATAAGTCTTTAGACTTGAGTACTTGTTAGGCTAAATCATTTGAGGGTATAAGGCCAGTTGATTAGGCCACATCATGAAGTTGATTAGGCCACATTATGAAGAGCTACAAGTGCAATAAATATAGTAACAACTAAGATAGGAGCAAAAATAAGAAGTAATCTAAACCAGTGTGAAAGGTTTTTCAAACCTTAGTGGCTACCATGACAAGGTGAAGAAATTACTTTGGGTCTGAAAACTACTACAGACTTGGATTGAAAGGTAGATAAGTTCCGACCACTCTAGAGGCCCTTGAGCTTATAACGTATCTGAGAAGAAATCAATAGGTAATCAAATAAAGTCTTTCTATGTCTAAGAAAATGTTTATGCTTATCTGAGTGTTGTAAAACTTGTTGAGTAAACAACTTCAGTACAATTTAATATAATCGCTATTGAAGGAGAATTATTGCTATTATAAACTAAGTATAAGAAGGCACTTGAAAGATAAAATAAGGAGGCACTTGAAGAATAAAATTTGAGGAATTGAGAAAATCACTACTTACGAGTAAACCTCCTGACAATATAGACTGCATGATTGAAGCTTGCACAACATATTGACGTAGGGGATGGAAGGAGAAAAGGTGAGATGGCTAGCACACTATAAAGTGAGATCTGATGTTACATTGCCTTTAGACAAATAGTTAGTTGTTATGAGCATATACCAAGTACTAAAAATCAATTAGAGGAATTTCTTAAGGACTAACCCTACTGGATTGAGTATAGAACTTTTGAACTAGAAGGAAATGAAGAAAACCATCAAGCAAAGAAAGGACAAAGAGGATGATGACAAAGGATTCAACCATGACCTAGTAAGGGTACTCGATTATGAATAAGAGATTTTTGCCCTGCATAAATAGGAACATTATTGAAAATCCTAATGACAAATTGACAAGAATAGTGAGATAGGCATCTGGACAAGAACATTTGACCCATGATGATGAATCGACTTGAGTTTGGATAAAATCTTCACAAAGGAAAGCGTTTAACAAATTCAATAATTATGAAACTGGGTATAAAGTTAGGACATTTTACTTTCAGTATATGACAAGGTCCTCGATGGAAGAAGCTACTAATTGGCTTTCATGATTTTATTTTGAATGTAACTTTGATCGAAGAATAAAGTCACATATGGAAAATGACAGACAGTTGAAATTCGAAGTTAATCAAGGGTTTGGTTGTAGATCACATGATACCATGTCAGTTATTGAAGTATCTTAGGGACAAATATGAAAGATAAGAAGCAAAGTTAGACACAATAGAAAGAAGGTAACTTTTTTTTGGACTTGTGGATAATGAAAGAGATCACTAGATGAAAAGGATTATCCTATGATATTCAAAATAGGAGAAATAAGATAATATGATCTTGAAAGAAGTATATGCATGAGCAAAGAAGCATGATCTTACGAGGAGACTATCTTATACATGATGAGATAAGTATAGGAATCTAAGGAATTCAAGATAGATGAAGTACTACTAGAAAACGGTATTGTTAAATTGGCACGTACGAGAGTATGGAGCTGCATCAAAGTACGCAGTGAAAATAGGCCCTTTTAGGTGAGGCCTTATAGGAGGAACAATGGAAATGATAAATTGAGGATGAACCTAGAATTGATTCCAAAAGGGGACTGCGTTCACCAAGAAATCATCTAAGAGACAAATACCTGGAAGATAATAAGTTATGGAATTTTGAGGACGAAATTCTTTTAAGGGGGTAATAATGTAATGACCCCAATTTTTTGTAATATTAAAATCCCTTGAAAAGTTCAATTTTGAAGATAAGGGCATTTTGGTCATTTCACAGTTGCCTTGACTGAACCCAGGAATTTGGTCCTAAAAATGGTTCCATTAGATGCGTCTCATAAAAAGGAATCCAACGAGACCAAAATTACCCAAAACGGAGTTAAAATGAGCAAGTTATGGCCCTTTGAAGTTCAGGGGCAAAACTGTAATTTTCACAAAAACTGATTTAACTGCAAAACACAGGGGCCCGTTTTGATACGGACACCCTTCATCTTCCACCTCCTAAAGAGTTCTAGAACGGCGGTGATTGGAGGGGAAATCACCTCCATTCTGGAGGTTTCTCCACTGCCATTCAAAGGCGGTGAGAGCCCCCTCCAGAACCTTCTCTTAGCTCAATAAATAGAGCTCTTGGGTGCCTCTAATGGCAGCCCAAAACATTAAAGACAAACCGTTGAGGAGCAGTGACCAAGAGGACAAAACGTGGAGAGAAAACCAGCCACGAAGCAAGTACGCCCAAAAACTCCCCAAACCCATCTCACTCATAGTCCTAGGCTCAGTTTCCCTAGGTTTTTGCATGAAAATCCATGGGGAATAGGCCTCTAGGGAGTCACCAAGGACCCTGGGACATCCCCAAGGCCGCACTAGTTCCTCAGGGAAGAACCAGGGCATCCCAAGGATGCCCCGGTCCCCCAACGACTGAAACGCCCCAGACGGACGAGACGCGTCAAACGCATCTGAGAGGAAACCAACGGGCCCGTCCGTAGACGCGCCCGCTAAAGAGGAAGACGGGCGGAGAGTACTGCACGTCTGCAGACGCGCCCACTGAGGCGCACGCCGCAGACGCGCAATGCGCTAGTGCTGCAAGTTCTTTTCATTCCTTAAGGAAGCCAGGGCGGACGACGCAGTCGCGCAGCGCCCTAGCATTCCGTTTTTTCATTCTTAAGACTATGTACATACGACACTAAAACGCTTATAACTTGAGATCTAGAGCTCCGATTGAGGCGCCGCAAAAGGCGTTGTGTCTGTGTCGATGACGCGAACACATCCAAACTATAAAATCCCTAATCAAGGCCCAATCAAAGGTGGACATGGCCCTTAGAATAGGATGGTGGCACGTGGCCACTAGAACTTTGGAAAACTAAGGATACCAAGGCCCAATTAGGACCTTAGGACACCCATAGGCATAGGGATGGACCCCTAATGCCTAAGTAAAAAGACCAATTACTCTAAAACCTATAAAAGATAGGCCAAACTAACCTTGATTCCCCAAACCATGATCAAGAGCGTCTGAGGACAAAAGGGTTAGCGCAACCTAGCCAGGTTGGTGCTCTACCACTATTAGATTCTTTTAAAAGAACTATTATTGTTTGAGAACATATGTTTTAAATATATGACTTGATTTACATGACTCAATTCAGCATGCATGATAAATGCTTTGTACATAGCCATGTTTTGTAAATGATTGCATATACATTATGCACATATGTGTTTTGCAAACAAGTGCATACATTGCATGATTTAAGTACTTGCAAAGATTGCATGTCCTTGAGGGTTGCCAAAAGACGCTGGAGTGCTGAGGGCCAGGCAGTTGTGAGGGACCCAAAGAGGACAGGTTTTAAAAAGAGGTTTTGGATTATTAAATCTTATGTGATTTGGGCAAGTAAGCCCGTGGGTGCTATGGCGAGGGGTCTAGGTTGGCCACCCGGCCTCTACTAGTATTAGGTGGATGGGTACCACGCCCAAAAAGAGGCAAGTCCCTACATCTACTGCATGTGGTACAGGGGGCTACCACTGGTGTCACGGCACTGGGTCGACGTGTCATAGGCCCCCTAGAGGCTATGACCGAGTGTCCTCAGGTAACCGGGGACCACACAGCGAGGAGGTCGTGGGCATAGTGGACCCTATGGTTTGATGATTTACGTGCATTGCATATGGCATGATATGAGGTTGGTCGACCATACCATGATAGATATCCATGAGTTGGATTCCATGAAGCATTTTATGCATATCATAATGCTATGATATATATGTATATGATACTTTCGATTTTGGATTATATGATCCTTTAAGTCGTTAGTATTTCAGTTTGACAATGGATTTTGATGTCAATATTGAAATTGAGTATTCAAACATGCACATGTTTTGGAAAGAGAATATGATTTTAAAAACATCGCATGCATTATAAAACTAGTAGTGATAGACTCCTACTGAGTATAGTATATACTCACCCTATCCTTAACATTTTTCAGGATAGTTCCACTCATAAATAGAAGACGTCTCAGGAGATATTAGTGCTACGAGCAAGTGAATCAAAAAGAAGAAAGTTATACATGTAAGTAAACTCTTAACCCTTTGGACATGAAGTTGTATTTAATTACAGTTGGGCTGTGTGCTGTTACTGGAAAGACCTAGGGAAAAATATTTATGATTTCTGAAGTTTTTTCAAAAACTACTTTGGTTGTTGTGAAGGCAAATGACACTCGGGCTTTTCAAAAAATGAGTTTAAAACTAAAGGTTTTCCACTGCATTGCATGGTTTTTATAGAATGGCTTTTAAATAGGGATGCATCCAGCCTTAAGAAATTAGGTATTGCATTTAAAAATGAATGAGAAAACCCGGGTCGTCACACTAAGACTACAAAATGTTCTTGTGAATTATGGCCAATACCAGGTATATAAGTAGTGATTTCAAATCCATAGGTTAATCGTACTCTGGCAACTTTACATAAGGCAGAGTTTGGTTTTTTGGGGGTGATAGTGGAAAAGTTGACAGATAAGTCACCCTTACTGTCACCCTACAGAACCGTACATGAGATTTTCACCTCATACAGCTCCTTGTTCAATTCTTTCAAAGTAATTGGATCCTTTTCCTCGTTCGAGAATCTCCTCCCTACTTCCACTCCGTCTCGAAGAGTAACTAGGACCAATTCAGTCACGTTTTCCTATTCTAATTGAACACTTTCCATTTTTTATTATGATTAAAAAAGAAGATTATTCTTTTTACCAAAATATGCGGATCAAATCATGATCTTATAATAAGAACAAGAGATCTTTCTCGATCAATCCCTTTGCCACTCATTCTTCAAGAATCAGAAAAATCCTTTTCGAGTTTGAATTTCTCCATTTGGAATCCTTATTTATTTACTTATTTCTTTTTATTTTCTTTGATTATGTATTTCATCTTTTCCTCACTTTTCTTTTCTTTTATTCCCTTCCATCATTTTTTAAGTCCCATTGGGTTGATCATGTAGAATCTAACCCATTTTCTCATAAAGTGAAGGGTACGAAATAAATCAGATTGATTTTTTTATCAAAAGTACTATGTGAAATCTTAGGTTTTTTCCCTCTTCCTCTATCCCTATCCCATAGGTACAGCATTTGAATCAATAGAGAACCTTTTCTTCTGTATGAATCGATATTATTCCATTCCAATTCCTTCCCGATACTTCCTAAGGAAAATCTCAAATTGGATCCCAAATTGACGGGTTGGTGTGAGCTTATCCAGGCGATTATACACTCTTCGAATAGGAATCCATTTTCTGAAAGATCTTGACTTTCTTGCTTTGGTGGGTCATCCGAGATCCTTTCGATGACCTATGTTGTGTTGAAGGGATATCTATATGATCCGATTGATTGCGTAAGGCTGGTAGTAACGAAACCGGGGCAAGTACACAAAAAAGTCAATTCTTTTCTATTATATTAGTATTAGTTAGTGATCCCGGCTGAGTGAGTCCCTTCTTCCGTGATGAACTATTGGCACCAATCCTACATTTTTTCTCTATGGACTGAGGAGAAAGGGGGCTCAGCAGGAAGAGGATTGTACCATGAGGGAAGCAAGAAGGTCAACCTATTTCAAATATACAACATGGATTCTGGCAATGCAATGTGGTTGGACCCTCATGTTGATCCGAATGAATCGATCTTTCCACGGAGGTCAATCTTGCCTGCTAGGCAATAGGATAGCAGGTTACAAATTCTGTCTTCGTAGGACATGTATTTCTATTACTATTAAATTCATAAATTCAGTACTTAATGGTGGGTTACGATTATCCTTTTTGTAGTGACGAATCTTGTATGTGTTCCTAAGAAAAGGAATTTGTCCATTTTTCGAGGTCTCAAAAGGGCGTGAAAACACATAAGAACTATTGAATGGAAATTGAAAAGAGATGTAGCTCCAGTTCCTTCAGAAATGGTAAGATCTTTTGCACAAGAAGAAGGGGTTGATCTGCATCATCTTGACTTGGTTCTGCTTCCTCTCTTTTTTTAACAATACCAAGTCGGGTTCTTCTACTACCAGTATCGAATAAAACATGCTAAACAAAATCTTCTTCCTGTAAAGCCTGCTCAATTTAGATCGGGAAAATCAATCGTACAAATTTTATGAAACCATGTGCTATGGCTCAAATTCGTAGTCAATCCTATTTTCAATAGGAGCAGTTGACAATTGAATCCAATTTTTTCATTATTTTCATGTCCGTAATAGTACGAAAAGAAGGCCGGGCTCCAAGTTGTTCAGGAATAGTGGCGGTGAGTTTCTCAACCCTTTGCCTTAGGATTAGTCAGTTCTATTTATAGGGGCAGGGAAGGGATATAACTTAGCGGTAGAGTGTCACCTTGATGTGGTGGAAGTCATCAATTTGAGCCTGATTATCCCTAAACCCAATGTGAGTTTTTCTATTTTGACTTGGTCCCTCGCCATGATCAAATGAGAATGGATAAGAGGCTCCTAGGATTGATATGAGAGGGTAGGGATGGATATATTGCTGGGAGTGAACTCCAGGCTAATATGAAGTGCATGGATACAAGTTATGCCTTGGAAGGAAAGACAATTCCGAATCAGCTTTGTCTACGAACAAGGAAGCTATAAGTAATGCAACTATGAATCTCATGGAGAGTTCAATCCAAATGAATGCTGGCGGCATGCTTAACACATGCAAGTCGGACAGGAAGTGGTGTTTCCAGTGGTGGACGGGTGAGTAATGGGTAAGAACCTGCCCTTGGGAGGGGAACAACAACTGGAAACAGTTGCTAATACCCCGTAGGCTGAGGAGCAAAAGGAGAATTTGCCTAAGGAGGGGCTCACATCTAATTAGCTAGTTGGTGAGGCAATAGCTTACCAAGGCGATGATCAGTATCTGGTCCGAGAGGATGATCAGCCACACTAGGACTGAGACACGGCCCAGACTCCCATAGGAGGCAGTAGTGGGGAATTTTTTGTAATGGGCGAAAGCCTGACAGAGCAATGCCGCATGGAGGTAGAAGGCCCATGGGTCATGAACTTCTTTTCTTGGAGAAGAAGCAATGACGGTATCTGAGGAATAAGCATTGGCTAACTCTGTGCTAGCAGCCGCGGTAAGACAGAGGATGCAAGCGTTATCCAAAATGATTGGGCGTAAAGCATTTGTAGGTGGCTTGTCAAGTCTGCTGTCAAATCCTAGGGCTCAACCCTGGACAGGTAATGGAAACTACCAAGCTGGAGTACAGTAGCGGCAGAGGGAATTTTTGGTGGAGCGGTGAAATGCGTAGAGATCAGAAAGAACACCAACGGCAAAAGCACTCTACTGGGCCGACACTGACACTAAGAGATGAAAGCTAAGGGAGCGAATAGGATTAGATACCCCAGTACTCCTAGCCATAAACGATGGACACTAGGCGCTATGCGTATTGACCCATGCAGTGCTGTAGCTAACAAATTAAGTATCATGCCTGGGGAGTACATTCGCAAGAATGAAACTCAAAGGAATTGACGGAGGCCCGCACAAGCGGTGGAGCATGTGGTTTAATTCACTGCAAAGCAAAGAACCTTACCAGGGCTTGACATGCCGTGAATCCTCTTGAAAGAGAGGGGTGCCTTCGAGAACGCGGACACAGGTGGTGCATGGATGTCGCCAACTCGTGCCTTAAGGTCTTGGGTTAAGTCCCACAACGAGCGCAACCCTCATCTTTAGTTTCCACCATTTAGTTTGGAACCCTGAACAGACTGCCGGTGATAAGCCAAAGGAAGGTGAGGATGATGTCAAGTCATCATGCCCCTTATGCCCTGGGTGACAGACGTGCTACAATGGCAGGGACAAAGGGTCGCAATCCCGCAAGGGTGAGCTAACCCCAAAAACCCATCCTCAGTTCAGATTGCAGGCTGCAACTCACCTGCATGAAGTCGAAATCGCTAGTAATCGCTGATCAGCCATCCGGCAGTGAATTCGTTCCTGGGCCTCGTACACACTGCCCATCACACTATGGGAGATGACCATGCTCGAAGTCGTTACCTTAACCACAAGTAGGGGGATGCCGAAGGCGAGGCTAGTGACTGGAGTGAAGTTGTAACAAGGTAGCCGTACTGGAAGGTGCGGCTGAATCACCTCCTTTCTAGGGAGAGCTAATTCTTGTTCGGTATTTTGGTTTGACACTGCTTCACACCCAAAAAGAAAGGAGCTACGCCCTTACTAATAACTAATAGGGCTAAGCTTGGAGATGGAAGTCTTCTTTTATTTCTCGACAGTGAAGTAAGACCAAGCTCATCAGCATATTATCCTACGTCAGAATAAGTTGATAGGATCCCCTTTTTGTGCCCCCATGCCCCTCCCGTGTGGCGACATGGGGCGCAAAAAGGAAAGAGAGTGATGGGCTTTCTCTCTCTTTTGGCATAGTGGGCCCCCCCACGAGAGGCCCACAGGGCTATTAGCTCAGTGGTAGAGTGTTAAGCGTTCAATTTTGGTCAAAATATCCCTAATTTTGTGTTCAATTAGAACATCTAGGCCACTAATTTCAAGATTTTACATAAAATATTTTATTTTAACTTTAATTGGCCATCCAACCGTTAAATTGCAAAATTAACGGTCAGATAATCATCAAAGCTAATTAGATGAATAATGAACGGTCTAGATTGCGCTAATTGGGTCCTGTGCATTGTAGATTACTCAACTCAGGCGTGGACGCTCCAGATCGAATCAAGGATATTATATTGAGATCAGATGAAGTTTCATGGAAAAAAGAACACTTTGAAGAGTCCTAGGACAGAAGAAAACTGAAGCCAGAGTTCTAGCAAGACCAGGAAACTAGTGGACCCCACTCTCTCTCTTCTCTCTTATCTTGCTTCTATCTCTCCTCTCTTTTCTCCCTATTTCTCTTCACTCTCTACCTCTCACGCCTCTCTTTTCTCTCTTCCTCTCTTATCCCTCTCTTTCACGTCTCTCTCTCTCCCTCTTATTATACTTGAGTTCTCCTCTCCCCAAGAGGACGGTTTTCCCTCTTGGGACGCTGGGCTGGCTCTCTCTCTCTCTCTCTCTCTCTCTCTCTCACCGTGTTCCCTTATCCATTTCACTCTCCCCCTCCTCTTTCTCCCTCACTTCCTCTTCCCTTCTTCTTTCCACTCTCTCCTCTCTATTTTTTTCCTCTTCCTCTTTAGTTGGGCTAACCAGAGATAGGTGCGTGACACACCTAGCTAGATGCCATCATCTCTTCTCTCTCGGCTCTAATTCCTCCTCCACGCCCAGCCCTCTCTCTAGTCTTCTTCTCTTGGTTGGATTCTCCCTTCTTCCAGTCGTCACCTCTCTTTAGCACCTACCCGATCTCCCCAACTCATCTTCCCTCTCTTTATCTTTGTCTCGTTTTAATTACCTCTGCTTCCCATCAGACCCAAAGCTAGGCCGGCCATAGGTGCGTGACACACCAAGCCGGCCAGCATCATCCCCTTTCCTCCCTCCCTCTCTCTCTCTCTCTCTCTCTCTCTCTCTCATTACACTATTTCCCCGTCTCGTCTTCTCTTTTCTTCACCACGCCAACTTACCTGAACCAGCGGTGCCCAACCCAGATCGCACCAGCCACCCCTGTCCAACAGGCTCTGTCAATTCCATCCTCTTTCCCTCTGCTCTCCTTCTCCTTCACCGCACGGACTGGAGAAGAAAACCCAGAACAGGTTTTCTCCTTATTCTTTTTCTCTTCCTCCTTCTCCCTCTTCCCTTCTCCTTCCTCTCCTCCTTCCTCTTCCCTTCTTCCCCTTCTCTTCCAGTTTTCTCCCACGTTTTCCTGGTTTTTCATTTAAAACCAGAAACCTAAAGAATTACGTTTCTGGCCCTGGAAGATCTTAATAATACCATCTGGATCCTTTATCTGAAATTCCATCTGTGTCCCCAAAAGAATTCCATCCATGTCCCTGATTTAATTCCATATGGGTCCCTATTCTATTTACATCTATGTCCCGGTTCTATTTCATCCTCATTTTGACTATCCAGGGACAGTGCAATCCAGGACAGCTTATTTTGTTGCAATTTCTGTGTTTTTGGAATAAATAATTATGTTCATTGCAACAATTGAATAAATATGGATTTTAGTTTATTTGTAGTATATTCTTTGTTTTTATTCTTTTAGTTGAATTTTATTTAAAACTCCATCATTTCAAATCAAGTCCCCGTAGGATCAACCCGTACTTGCATAAGCTACACTACAATAGCCCATGCACTTGCGGGGACTTGCAATGGAGTTTTTATAAAATTTAATTAAAAATCCAAAAAAATCAAAAAATTAGGGAGAAAAAATTAGGATTTGCATTTTAGGCATTCTTAGGTGCATCTTTAGGCATTTTTAGTGCATAACCACTTTATTTCCTGAATTCGGTACTAATTATTATTTTTCTTTTTCAGAAAATTGGAGTGGAGCTTCATCAATTAGATAGATTTTTCTTGCTTTCCTGGATTAGGAGTTTTATTTTTGAGTGAATCTTGCAGTGAGGCCCTTTTGTAATTCACATTTTTAATTTTAATTTTTAAAGGGTTATAATAATACAGGGCAAGTGTGGGATAAGGTGGCCCATACTTGATCTTCATCAGAAACCTCACTATAAGTCTTCTCACTCATTTATTTTATAGATTAAGGTTTGCATTTAGAATAATTTGCATTGGTTGGTAGTTAATTGCATATAGAAAGCATCTGTTATAATTGTTGCATTTTAGGATTTTGCATTAGTTTATTACTTTCAATTGCATTTAGGACACATCTAACGCTTTAAGGTGAATTATATGTTGATCGAATTGCCATGGTGTGTGAAAATTAATTAGTAAGGGTACCTAACCCCACAAGATCAAGGGTGGATTTCATCACCACTCCTTGGCCCACCTAGGATAATCACCTCAAGCACGCAACCTCTCTGTTCACATTAATTTAAAATCAATCAGAAGAGAGCTATAGGGCCATCACATGCTCGTAGGACCCTCTTAATATGACACGAATTACTATCACTCTGGTTGCTTTTGATCACTGTGGTTATTGGGGGTTGTCTAATAGAGCCTCGCTCTTCCCCCACCTCCTGTCGACATTTGTTGAGGTCTAAATGCCTCCTTACACATGAGTTGTATTAACCGCTTTGGTTAGAACCTAACTGGTAAGCAGTAGTCAACTCCTAAAGAGAGTAGGAGTGTTAGATTAGGCTAATTAAAACCATTGTCCCCATAGAAAATCAAGAAAATGAAAATATTTATGCTTGTTAGCCTTAGGGGATTGCTTGATTGTGTCCTTAATTATGCATCATTTTAGGCATTTAGGTTGTATCATTTAGGATAGTCTTCTGAGAGAGAGAGAGAGAGAGAGAGAGAGAGAGAGAGAGAGAGAGAGAGAGAGAGAGAGAGAGAGAGAGAGAGAGAGAGAGAGAGAGAGAGAGAGAGAAGACATGATCAGTTGCACCTAATGAATAATTTAAACACTGATCAAAAGGGTAATTTACACTCTAGCATTAGTAGAGAAAATATTTCCCCATAGAGAAACAATCCACTCTTTAATGATGATGAACCACCTTTCATATTTTGATAATTATGATGTTTCCTCATAGACGAGCAATCCTCTCTTTAATACTGATGATCCTCCACCTCTATTTCATGATGATATGCGTCAATGGAGGAATCATTCTCAACCACATGGAAATAGGAGAAAGGACCAACATAAAACACATGAGAATAACCAAATTTCTTGTGGGAAGACACTAAGAGACTATTTACAGCCTAATTATACCAACACACTTTCATGTATATTTTTACCTCCAAATGCTGGTATGATTGACTTAAAGGTGGGAGTAATTCAATTACTTCCCAAATTCTATGGGTTGGATAGTGAGAGTCCTTACATGCATTTAAAAGAATTTGATGAAGTGTGCATGACTCAACATGCACAAAACATCGACTTAAATATAGTAAGACTCAAACTATTTTCTTTTTCTTTAAAGGAAAAGGCTAAGATGTGGTTTCATTCAATGCCACCAGGTTCCATACGAACATGCGAAGATATGACTAAGAAGTTCTTGAATAAGTTCTTTCCTAGACATAAGACAATTGCTCTTCGTCGAAATATAGCGAATTTTACCCGGACGAATAATGAAACTTTCTATCAATGATGGGAAAGATTTAAGGAATTATTGTTGACTTGCCCACATCATGGATACAAACTTTGGCATATCATTAGCTTCTTTTATGAAGGACTTAAATCTAATATGCGTCAATTTGTTGAAATAATGTGCAATGGTAATTTCTTAAATAAACAACCTGAAGAAGCACAAGAGTATTTGGAATGGTTGGCAGAGAGTGCACAAACTTGGGCTGATTCAGAAAAAGTAGGTTTTTCAAGCGAGCCTAAGACCACCACCACATCCTCTAGGGGAGAAATATATGCTATGACTGAAAAAGATGATATAAAAAATAGCATCCCTAGATAGAACAGTTGAGGCCATGGAAATGGAGAAATGTCCCTCTAAGAAAGTCAAACAGGTGTGTGATATTTGTGAAAGTAATACACATCCCACTCAGGAATGTCCTATTGCTCCTGCATTTCAGGATGCTCTTCATGAATCTACGCATTCTTATGAGCAACATTTTTCCCCATCTTTAAAGACATATAATTCTAAATGGAGTAATCATTCCACTTTTAGAAATGAATATAAGGCTAATGTCTCACAGAAGTCCCAACATCAACCCTATCACCACAAAGGACCATTTGCTCATGGACCTTACCTTCCTCCACATAAGAGGAAAGTGGAGGATAATTTCCATCAAGTCATGCAATACCAAGAGAAGAAAATTGATCAAATTAAAGCCCAATTAAAAGAGAACACAAATTCCATGACTGAATTGAACAACATGATGTCTTAAATGCTACATACTATTAATAAAGAGGAATGTCCTATTCCACCAAATGAATATCTTGATGATATGGATATAGGATACGAGATTTAATTCTTCATTTACAGACATGGAACAAACAAAGGCAGCTACCATTATTCATAATGGTAACATAATTGAGCAATCTGGACCTAAAAAGGTTGAAATAGTATCGAAACTGGTAAGAAAAAGAAATGAATTTATTGATTAGGAAAATGTCACACCTGCTGAGCAATATGACATCCTTGCTCCATTTCCAAAAAGGCTGCATCGAACTCCTACAATTGTCTCTAATTATGTGAAGCAGCTTGAAGATAAATTTATCTTGCCTTTTGCTAAAATGAAAATTTTTTAATTGCAAGATAAATTTATTCATCATTCCTTTTCAGAGGCTCGTCCAGCTTATTTCGTATGGGACCGAGGGAAGTTTCGAACTCAATAATGTTTTTCCTCTGAAAATTTTCATTTGAAAATAAAGTATGTAACGTAGTTTTTACTTTTTTATTTTTCTTTTACAGATTTTTTTTTCTATATCTCCCTTTTTTTTATATTTCTCAATGCATTATCATCATCATACTTTTTAAACATTGTGGACAATGTTTCTATCAGGTTGAGGGTGTAGAATTCTTCCAAATTCTAGTTTTCTTTTAGTTTTTAGGTGATTTCCTTGGTTTTTCAAAAAAAAAATTGAAAAAATGAAAAATTTTTAAGTCATTTCCTATACTATGATGAGAATTGGATTAATTCATCATTTTACTCATTTTCTAAAGTATTCCATGAAAGCAAAGTCTCATATCACATTTGTACACGCAGTTGCATATAGATAGTCTAAAAATTGATAAGTGGCTATAACTTAGAAACCCTGAAGAAATTCAGTGGAGACCTATAACCTAAGTGAGTTTTAGAGCCATTCATCCTTCTTGAGAGGTTATAGATGTTTCTAAATTTTCTTCAGTGTGCTTAAAGAAAATTGATCCCAAACCATTAAATTTGGCTAATTACCTGAATAATTAGAATATTACCTTTAAAATTTTGAAAGTTCATTGAATTTGATAGATTATATGAAACCTAGAAAATGATTTAGTCCATCCTTATTGTTAACCTAGAGACATAAAGCCTACCCAGAAGTATTTCTACCACTAGTTAGCCAATTTGAGCATTTTAAAGCTATTTTTCTTTTGTCACCCAAATTACCCTTTACCCATATTAACCCAGTATAAATTATCCATTGCTTATTTTCTTTGGTAAATAAGTTAGAGATGAATGAAGGAATATCTTTTAGTTGCAATGAAAGCAGAAAAGTGGATATGAAGAAAAGAAAAATTCTTCAAAGTGAGTCAAAAGTGTAAAAAGAAAGAAAAGTGTTCGAAAAAAAAAAGAAAAAGAAAAAGAGAATACAAAGAATAATGGAAACAAAAATATTCACTTCAGCAAAAGGAAAGAGGAATTGTCAACTTTAGTAGAAGACCTCTACTTATTTTTTGAAGAAACTTTGAATTCCCTTATACCCTTTCTTTGGTACCCTATCCTAAGCCTATATTTCGTCCCAGTTAAAGACCTATTGATTCTAGGAGAAATATAGTCTTGATGAGAAAATGAATGAATAGGATTAAAAGAGTGGTATTTCTAAATATTCAACGGTAATGGCATCCATTCCAAAGGGATCAACACAAGTAAATTCCTTAATAACTCCTGTTCATCATGAGTATATGTGAGCTAAATTTGTTTTCATTGACTCTTCTCACATAATCAAAAGAGAGATATGATTTGAACCTTCTATCTGAGAGATTTTATTTCTGAGGGTATGTCTAGTAAGGATTGAGGTTAAAACATATTTCAGATGGAGTTCAAAAGTTAGAAGTCTACTTAGAGATAAAGATTTTTCTATGTGTAGACTATATATGCACACACTCACTCTAAGATCTGAGTTAGAATGGAATATTTTTAGCATATGGGTAGGGTTTTGAATTATTCAATCATCTTTATTAGTTTGCTAAAGTTGATGGATTTATTAAAGATAATTCTCTCAGAAAAATGGAGATGACCTGAAAAATAAAAAATTTGAGTTGATTTTTCGCATCTTTTGCTAAGGACTAGCAAAATGTTGGTTGGGGGTGTGTTCAGTGTTCAATTTTGGTCAAAATACCCCTAATTTAGTGTTCAATTAGAACATCTAGGCCATTAATTTCAAGATTTTACATAAAATATTTCATTTTAGCTTTAATTGGCCATCCAACCATTAAATTGCAAAATTAACTGTTAGAAAATCATCAAAGCTAATTAGATGAATAATGAACAATTTAGATTGTGCTAATTGGGTTCTGTGCATTGTAGATCAGTCAACTCAAGCGTGGATGCTCCAGATTGAATCAAGGATATTAAATGGAGATCAGATGAAGTTTCATGGAAAAAAGAAGACTTTGAAGAGTCCTAGGATAGAAGAAATATGAAGTTAGAGTTCTAGCAAGACCATGAAGATAATGGACCCCACTCTCTCTCTTCTCTCTTATCTTGCTTCTATCTCTCCTCTCTTTTCTCCCTATTTCTCTTCACTCTCTACCTCTCACGCCTCTCTCCTCTCTTTTCTGTCTTCCTCTCTTATCCCTCTCTTTCACGTCTCTCTCTCTCCCTCTTATTATACTTGAGTTCTCCTCTCCCCAAGAGGACGGTTTTCCCTCTTGGGAGGCTGGGCTGGCACTCTCTCTCTCTCTCTCACCGTGTTCCCTTATCCATTTCACTCTCCCCCTCCTCTTTCTCCCTCACTTCCTCTTCCCTTCTTCTTTCCACTCTCTCCTCTCTATTTTTTTCCTCTTCCTCTTCCATTGGGCTAGCCGGAGATAGGTGCGTGACACACCTAGCTGGCTGCCATCATCTCTTCTCTCTCGGCTCTAATTCCTCCTCCACACCTAGCCCTCTCTCTTGGCTAGATTC